>UCOL01000959.1:0-46156 GCA_900474335.1 Ormyrus nitidulus
GGGGGGGGGGGGGGGGGGAGAGGAGAATATTTTCTGCCGAGGATCGCGCCGATGCAATTTGTTTAACCGCGGCTGCAGAGAATAATGTCCGCTGCGCGTAAAAACATTCGGCTTTAATTAAAGCTTCGAATTAAAATGTGTACGAGAACCCCTTTTTTTTCTTCCCTCGGCTCTTCTCTCTGCTCTTTATAATCGTAAAAATTTTTTACGCCGCGCGATAATATTTCTCCGCGGAGATCTCTCTGCGCGCGGATGTATATATATAGTTGGGGCTTTAATTAAAAAAGTTTACGCGCAACGTCGATGCGGTCTCGAAGTTTTTATTAAGATTTGTACGTTTCTAAATATAAACTCGTTACCCAATTAATGAGTACAACTTCGGCTCTTCGCGAGACGATTAATATAAATTCCCTCGACGGCCGCGCAAAACGTTATGTATATATATATATATATAAATACCTAAACCGCGAAACAGCTAGTCGCTGCAGGAAGTAGAGGATAAATCAAAGCCTCCGTCTATAAATATCGCGTGTGGCGAGTCCAAAAGATATACGCCGCATAATCTAAAGCGGGATCGACGTGTCACTCTCGAAAAATCAAAGGAGAGCTGCTCTCCCTTGACGGGGAGAGAGAGAGAGAGAGCATCATCGTGTTGCCCTGCGCGCGTCTACAAAAATCCCCCCGCGCACGAAAGAGAGAGCTGCGCGCGCGCGCGCGGGGATTTTTAGCGGCCGGTTTCCGCGATGCATCGGGCCTCTTTGCGAGAGAGGGAACATGCTCGGGTGCATAATGACCGAGAGAGAGAGAGAGAGAGAGAGAGAGAAGGAGCGAAGCCGCCGCGGAGAAAACGCCGTTTATCGGCGGACCTGATCGCATATGCGCCCGGATCTCTTCTCGAAAGTGGGAGGAGAAGGCCGGGATCTCTTCCCCCCCACCCCCTCCCCGCTCCATCCTCTGCTCCGTTTTGTAAACAATGTTCTCTCTTCGATATAGCCAAGATCGGCCGGACAGCGTCCTGTCGCCCTATGCATGCATTGGCACGCACGACGGCCCCGAGCGAGAGAGCAGACCGCGATCCCCTTCTTTTTTTGGGTGGAGGCCTCTCTCTCTCTCTCTCTCTCTTGTTCTTGTCCATTCTTTTCTTGCTGCTCGGGCAACTTTATGACTCGAAATAATAGTTTAGCGCGAGGCAAAAATCGGATATTAATGTGCCCTTTGTAAGGCGACCCTGTATCGCTTCGACACACGAGCATAGGCACGCACAAGAAATTAATAGGGCCTTTTTACGTGGTACTGCACCGAGCGATTTGTATATCCTCTGATGGATAATTGGTTGATAATTGCGGGGTTTTAACGAAAATCTGATCATCGAGGAGAAGCGCGCGCACATTATCCGGAGTATTTGCGCCCGTAGAAGGCACAAGAGCGGGCTTTCGGTCATTTTAATTCAGGAGTTACGAATCTTGTAATTCGCCGGCGAAATTATTTTAAAGTTAAATGCTTACAAGCCGGTAAACGACGGGGCGAAAAACGACGCGGACAAGACACCGCGCCGCCAAAAGCGTCCTGCGCTTTTTTTTAATAAAGAAGGAGATATATTTCACAAATTAAAAAAAGGCGGCCGCGCCGACATCGCACTCCGGAAATCAGTCCGGTCAGATGTAATGCTACGGAGAGATCCCAAAAAAACTCCCGAATTATGCGTGCACCGGGTGGCGCAAAAATCGCTTCTTTCGGGCTTGTACTATCGGCGAAAAAAAAAAGAAGCGGCGAGGAATCGGGCCGGCTTACCGCTACACGCGCTTCGCGGAGTTCAAAGCTCCCCTCCCGAAGTGGGCCGGAACTCGGTTCGTCTTTGTTCTTCCTGGAGTTTTATATATATACACCTCTGATGGGTTTGCGCTGTCGGCACTCGTAAACTTGAGTTGCGTACACGCAGCGGCGACATTGCGAGTATATGCCACCTTCGAGGCGGCCCGGCGAGTCGAGCCGAAAAAACGTCTTCGTTGCGATGCGACTCTTACTTCTGGAAGGTTCGCGAGTCCGCGCAAACGGGGACGATATCGACAATCGCTTTCGGCTGTACATCTCGCCCGTACTGCTCGCGCTCGAAAAAGCGTAATGAAAGGATAATGTAACAGTATACGGTTCGTCTCCCTTTTTCCTCGCGAGAGCCGGTAAAAAAGCTAATGATTTCCGCGAACGCCGCGCCGGCTATTTACGGAGAGCTGAAAAGGGCCTGGGTTCGAAATAGTTAAAATTTCCCGGCGTATCGGCGCATTCCTCTCTCTCTCTCTCACGCTCCACCGCGAGCTCTCCGGCGTGCGGGGCAACGTATCTTTCTCGCTAAAGACCGGCATAATTATTCGGGGTGATAAGCTAAAGCGACCCGCTTAGCGTACACGCGGCACGTATTACACTCCCGGGGCAGCCTGGTGCAGCTCAGCCTGAAATCGAGCCTTCGCGGGCTCATATTTACAACGGTGCGCGGGATAAATTATTGGCGAGCGCCGCCAATTTGTATTCGCGCGCGCATAAGCTTCACCTTATAACCCCTCATGGGTTGCCGAGCGAGAGAGTGAGAGAGAAGCAGCGAGGAAGAGAAGACGCGCGCGCCGGCGCGCGCACGCACGAGAGGGAAGTAACGACTGCGGCGGCGCGCGGCGGGACGTGGCGGCGCGGCGAGCAACGGCTTTTCTGGACGGACAAGTCGGCCAAACCAACGGAAAGCCTACTCTTTTTCTCCGAGGAGGCGCTCTTCCTCTACTTCTTTTTTTTTCTCTCTTTCTTCCCGGAGGTATAATATAGAAGTGCGCGGGAGCACGCGAGAGAGGGGGGTCGCGATCGCCTTCGATCGCGATTCGAACGAAGCCGGGCGTCGAGCTCCCTCGATTTATATATGTATGGGAATCGAGCTAATAAAGGCTACCTCATTCCTATTCCCGCGCCGCGACATAAATTATTTAACAAATTCCCGCGGCTTTCGTATATAATCAGCGCTCTCTTAACTCGGATATCGCCCGGACGATATATAAACTATAGCGGTGCAATGCGCGCCGATTCCGAGAAAGAGAGCCGATGTGTGCAGCGTTCGAGCGACGAGCTCACCGAGATCAATATGAGTAGATGCTGCCCCGATAGCGTCAGACGTCGGTCCCGTAACTTTCCCCGACACTCCCGCCTTCGACGCTCTCGGCTCTCGTCATCGTTACCCGAAAGCCGAGGGGGAGCACGTGTATCTGACTCGCGGAGCTTTCTTTGTGCCCCTGGGTTCAGCCGGCGATAGATGGGAACGAGCCGCGAGGATATTATATCCCGCTTTATTTTGCTGAAAATTCAAACTGCCCGATGACGATTGAGCGCGCGGAGACACGTTCGAGTGTATCAAGGCTTCGATAATTATTGCTTAACCCGATTTACGTCGGCGCAGTTGTAAACGTCGATTTAATTTCGTCCGATTCGAGAACGCGGAACGGGGCAACCGCACGCGGCCGTCTTTACAAACTCGTCGACGTTCGACAATCGAGACTCCCGCGCGCGGGAAAAAAATTACGTTCGGTTAACGCGCAATATAGATTGTCGGATATATACGTGTATATAGACGTCGCGGAGCGCGGACGAAATCGAGGGCAGCGAACGAAAACCTGTAATGCCCGGCTACTGGGTTGGAATGACAAAGTGTCTTGACTTTTTACTTTGGCTTTTTCGAGTGATACGACGTGCAATCAAAATCTATATATAAGCCGCTGCGCGATTTCCAGCGAAACGCGAAATTTCGCGTTGCGCAAGTAATTAATGTAATTTATGCGGGGGGACAGGAATAAAAATGGGACGTGTTTTTTGCGACTTGAAAACTATCAGTGAAAATGTCGTTATTTATTTTAGACACATTTCTAATCGCGTATTGATTTATTTGAAAAAGTTTCGAACGTATATATAAGGCAAAAGAATATAATGTATTTGGGAATTTTGATTTACCGATAATTTATCGCTCGTAAAGTCATGCTGTCTTTTGGGGCAGTAATTCAAATTTTTATGGTTCGCCGATTGAAAAAAATGTCTACTTTATTAAA
The DNA here is from genome assembly GCA_900474335.1 of Ormyrus nitidulus. Taxonomy (NCBI): domain Eukaryota; kingdom Metazoa; phylum Arthropoda; class Insecta; order Hymenoptera; family Ormyridae; genus Ormyrus; species Ormyrus nitidulus. The sequence goes on from UCOL01000959.1 coordinate 4,074, forward strand.
TGAACCCCGCGGCTAATGTATGCGCGGAGAACACCTTTTATATATGGATACAAATCGAGTTCCCCCGCAGCAAAAACAACTCATTCCTCCTGATATCCGTCACCGCGAAAACTGTGATTTACGCCTCTTTGACTCCTCGCCACAAAGAGGGAGAGAGAGGAAAAGAGATAAAAAAGCAGAGAGAGAATAGAGTGTATATGAGAAAGGAGGAGGAACGGCAACCGCTATTACTTTTAATCTGCCGCGGCATTGCGCCGCTTCTAATCGGATGAAGGCGGAGATCCTCCGCTCGTTCGATCGTCGTCGTCGTCTCTCTCTTCCTTCGCTCCTTTTTTCCTCCCTCCGCTTTCTTGCCGCCTTTATACACCGAGAGAGAAAGAGCGGCGTGCATTTGCAAGGGAATCAGGACGTGATACCATAATTTAGGGACATCAGCGCGCGAGTTTGTTCGCGCGTTAAGACTGAATTACATCGGCGCGGCGGCGGGGATCGAATTTGCGCCTTCGTTTTTTTTTGGGGGAGGAGGGGATCGAGCTTTTAAATCGGAACACCTAAAGCTTGTTTGCTAAGTATATTATATTATTAAGTCGCTGCCGCGGGAGGAGGCAATCAAATTTTTAATACAATACTTCGCGGCTGAAAGGCGGCAAAGGTAAACGCGGCCGGCAAAAAATCTGATTTGTATCAACAGCCCGGAGTAATGCATAATAATTATACGAGCTCATTACAATCCGAATCAGATTTATCCTATTGGGATGTATCTTGTAATTCTAAGAAGCTAATTAAACCATTCGCCCGACGGCGACTCATCCTCCGAATTTTTAATCAAGCTTCCGAACCTATTACAAACACCGCCGCTGACTCCGCAGAGAGCAATTGCCAGGCCAGGTTAGAAATCGAAAGAATAGCAGCGATCGCGCGGGCCTCGTGTCATTGACCAGCGATTCGACAGGCGTGCTTAATGCTCGGAAATTAAAGAGTCGCCGAGGGACAGCGGAGATGAAGAAGCCGAGGAAGCGGAAAAAGAAGGAGAGAAAATAATGACACCTCTCTATATCTATATATATATATAAATCCAGCTCTAACGCGCGCTCGAGCTTGGCAGCAGCGGCGGTCGTTTCTCTTGTTTCGCGAGCGCGCGCGCGCACCTTGATTATATTCCCTCCTCGGCCGATTGGCGGACAAAAACGGCGCGCGCTTCGCCTCCCGAAATCTCAGGAATCCCATTTGCTCTCGCGCGCTCGGCTCGCCTCGCCGCGAGTTAACTACTATATTAGGTGTGAGATCACGCGGCGCGCGCGCGCGGCTCTCTTCTCTCTCGGGTGTATATGTACTCTTTTTTTTTTACCGATTTAGTCACGGCTGTGTTTCCTGATTCTTCTCCGAGCTCGAGGCGCGCAGAAAAAAAGCGACGGATGCTTTGTTCGGGGACGCGCGCGGCTTTTGTCCGGCTGCGAAAAAATATATGTCTGTATTTTCGGGGACGCGAGCTGCTCTTTTATTCCGTCGAGAGAGAGATAAAAGAGCGCCGTCGACGATCGATTTCTTGACTCTCTGCCCATATCTTGTGTATCACCGAAATGGATGTTTTAGAAAGTATGTGCACTCGCATCTTGATACGAGCTCAATAATCCCCAATGGTAGAAACCCATCTATAAATTATACGCGGGCAGAAAAGATCGTGCGGTGTCTTATACCAGAATCGGGCCGTTTACCTCGATGCCTATCAATCTCGTGCCGTTAAATAGAATTTAAGAAACTTATAATACCGGCCGCCAGAGCCTTATTGTATATTGGAAAGTTCGAAGCCGAAACTCTCTAAACGGTCGGGCAATTTTTGCCGAAAGCCTGAAAGTTTCGCATAAAGCCGACGGTAACGTAGGCACGTCTCTCTCTCTGAAAACGCGCGAGAAAAAATAGAAATAGAGGAGGGGAGTGGGGGGGAGACTCGAAGGATATCGAACAAGGAGGCAATTTTCTCGACGCGAACGGGGCTTCGGGTTTACGGCACGCCGTAAATTCAAATTTCCCGCCATTCGATTAACCCGTTATTGAGCGCTTGGAATGTTACTCTCTGCCAGCCGGCGCGAAAGAGTATATATATATATATATATAGAGAGAGAGAGAGAAACGAATATCAATTGTGCGCCCGACTACGTTTCGATCAGCGGCATTAGAGAGCGTAATCGCGGGCTCTCTTCGCGCGCCGATTCGAAATTCATCATTCGCCTGCACTGGCAAGTGGCTTGGCGATTTTTCGATAAACGATATATATATATCCAGCCCCGCGACCAACAAAGAAGCTGCCCGAGCGGCAGTGCAACAGCAGCGGCAACGGGGAGCTATTTTTACCGGCGAATAAGCTCTCGAATTTATGAAATCGCGCTCGGCTTTCCCATGGCAATTAAAGCGCGCTGTTTTTCTGCAGCGCGGCTCGCCGCGTTAAGCAAATTTGCGGTGCGCATTAAAGGGAACGGGGGTTAATCTATTCGAACGGAGGCTAGGAAAGGGCGCTCTCATCGAGCGCGTCCCTGGGTATAAGAGTCCGCGGCCCTCTCTCTCTCTCTCTCCCTCCCGGTTGCGGTTCGCGCTCGTAAAGCCCGATGTATGTCACTATAAAATAATACGCGCAAGCCGGCCGCGCGGCCGCGGCGATAGTTACTTTGGCTTTAGTGCCCATTAATTTCCAGCGCGCGCCACTATATCCACGGAAATCGCCCGGTGACAGTGTATCATCGGGGGCCCCGGCCGAAGCGCGCCTCTCGAAGCTGCACCCGAGAGAGAGAGAGAGGGACGGCGTTCCCTTTGCACCTCTCGGCTACCGCCGAGAGAGAGAGAGAGCTTCCCCCTCGCTCTCTCGCTTCTCCGCTCCCTCCTCGCTTTCGTTAACAACTTCCTTATGGATATTTTGCTTAATGGCCGGGCAATAATAAGGGTTTTAATGCGCGCGCACTGGTCGCTCTTTGCGTCGTATCAGAAATATCGTGTCTATCGCGCGTCCGAGGAGAGGATTGTTTTCGCGCGAGGTTTTGGTTAATTCTCCCGACGAACGTTTGCTTTTCAATCTGTCTTCGAGAAGTACACGAGTCCCCGCCACTTTGTTCGAATGGATATTGCGCGTTAACTCGCTTGTTTACCCGCGGTAAACGCGCGTCCGCGGCTCATTTTCCTCTCGAGAAGACTTTGTCCCGTAGATTTTCGTCTCTCGATGCTCTCTCGGCCAGGCTCCTCAAGGCACACGTGTGAATTGCGCAAGATTTTGCGTTTCAATTCCACGAAGTTTGCCCAAAAAATTTGCGTCGTCGCGCGAAATTTCGTTTTTTCTCTGGCGGGTCTCAACGACCGGATTGAGAAAACAAAATGTTCCTTTTTACTTCAAAGTTATTATTGGCTTTTCTTGCTCAAGCACGGAGATCAAGATGTATACTCGCAGCCGCAGAATTCATAAAGAAGAGCATTGCGAAAGAGACGTATTTTTGCATGCAAATGAAGCAGATTTCGCAGGTATTGCTGAAAGAGAACGTTACTTATACTCGGCTGCCGCGTACAATAAGATATTAAATTATTCGACTCCTCCATTGTTCGAAAAAACTATTGTGCCAAAGATTCGCTTACTATTTTCAGCGATGAGCGTTTTTTTTTACCTCTCATACTTTTTCTCCTCGCGAGAGAGTCATAAATTCGAGCTTGCAGTGCAGGCCACGTGATCGATTCGGCGACTGTTCGACAAGCGGAAAAATAAGCCGGATAACTACGTCTTGGGCAATATTTAAAGAATGCGCCTGGCAAAAACATGCAGGTTCGCGGGCACGAGGCAGGTTCCATTTTTTTTTCTTTTTTTTTTCCAACATCAACGCTTCCAGTCACGTACAGCGGAGAACCCGACTCTCGGCCGCGACTATATCGAAAGGCCGGGGCAAAAAAATAGTACAACATTGTTTCTTCAATCAATTACAAGCCGAAAGAAAACGAGAGAGAGAGAGAGAGAGCCGCTATATCGGCCCCGATTAACAATAAAGCCCGGGCACACGAAACATTATAATTACATAACACACCAGACACGCAGATACGCATCGGCGGCACGTCTGGGGGGAGAGGGGGGGGGCGATTACCACGTACATATAATAGAGGCCACATTATGAAATTATTAATTCGCAAATCACGAGCGGCGGCGCAGGTCGCCGTGTACACGTGACAATCGTCCCGCTGATTTAGTAGCCAATATTAATCACGTAAAGCGAATTAAGTCAAGCAGCCGGGAGGTGTACACGACGGAGGAATTTCCCGGCTGCTTTGTATGTACGCTGCGCCTCTCTCTCTCTCTCTCTCTCCCTCTGCACCGAGAAAGAGAGAGAGAGAGACCGGCGAGCATTATGCGCGCGAAGACCAATGACGCAATTAATAATTAGTCGGAGAGCAACGAGGAGGAGGAGGAGTGCCTTCCTTGCGCCCGTCCGTCTCGCCGAGCAGCTCTCTCTCTCCCCTCTCCGGGGCCAACTTACACGTATACTCGAGCTCTCGCTCTACTCTGCCACTCTGTCGATTCCGCAGCTCTTAAGAGTCTCTCTCCCGAGGGGACAACTTTTTTTTTCCTTTTTTTTTCAGACGCACGGCTGCTCGGTTGCGACATATTGCGCGCTCGACGATTTTTCCCGAGCGGCGCGCGTTGTCGTTTTCGCGTTTTTTATCATCGTTGTCGCGCGCCGCGTGGCGAAATTCTGTGTTTCTTAACCCTTTGATCCGCTGATAATTATATAGTTGCTGAGAGTGGACGCGAATTCATCGAAAAATATGGTTTTTCTTTCTCTCGCCGGCCCGGCGGCTCTTCCGGAAAAATTGGGCTTATTTAGAAACTCCACTGTTTAAACTCGCGTTTTTTCTCAGGCTGCGAACGACATAATTTGGGTTTAAAGCTTTCTGCGTTTCTAATGTCACAAGGAAGGCATTAACCCGCGGCCGGTTGCCGATTTTAATGAGATCCCGAAATGACGGACATTTCCTCCTAATGGGTCTTTTAACTCTGCGGCCGACATTAATTCTTGCTCGCACCGACGTTATAAAGTACCATTCCGAAACTCGGTGCTTGACTTCATAATAATGCCTGGGAAACAAAAGTATAAATATCTGCCGGAGTCGAGACCCATTAGACAGAAATGTGACACAAGTATCATCGTTTGACGTTACGAAAGACTTTTTGCCTCGTAAAAAGTGGAAGGCTCGAGGGGCTGAAACCCATTATGCGTTAAATGCAATTTTTGAAAATTCTCTCTATTGTCATCAGTTTGCCAATCACACATAAATATAGATGTAATATGATAATAATAATAATTTTGTCGGGTTATTTTGTTGTCGTTATTGCCAATTAGTAATTTGTTAAAATTTAGATTTTTTATTATGTTTTATTATCGTCTCATCAAAGCAACTATTAATATCGTCACACTCTCAAAGGGTTAATCGTTAATCCCCGAAAGATTGTTAAAAAAAATTAATAATATAACAAAACTGGTAATTAATATTCGGAGGCCGGTTATTAGTTTGGCGAAAGACAACGATGAAATTTAATCGTTTTAATTAATTATTATTATTTGCGGTTACAGAGAAAAAAAAACATAGTATTCGCAAAATCCCCCCGACGAGACACAGAGAGAGCTTAACAGAGAGCCTCGACGAGAGAGATTCACAGAGAGTAGCGAGAAATTATTAGGTAGAATGAGTTAGACAGAGAGCTGCACGCATATCCTCCGCTCGGTAATTGCGCTTCGGGACGTCGTCGTCGTCGTCTTCGGCCGTAAACACGAGAGAGAGAGAGAGAGAAAGAGAGAACGCGCGCGATCGGCACGTTATAGATCGGCCGGCTCGCGCAGCGGCTAGTGGGAAACCGCGGCTCCTAATGGCCGCTGATTCCATTGTTATCAGCAGCGGGACCCCGCCGAGGGGAATTAATTGCCGGCCCCCCCGATCCGCTTTTTGCCTATTTATACAATCTATATAGGAAGGGAAGGGAGAGAGAGAGTGCAATATTGCGGATGCTCACAAAGCGAGAGGAATGCGCGGAGAAAGAGAGAGAGAGGAGGTGACCGACGTCGGTGTGGAACTGATGGACAGGAGAATCGAGCGAGGGAAGCAGCTCTCTCTCTCTCTCTCTCTCTCTCCGCGGCTCTCCTATATATTCAAACGAGGAGTCCGGAGGAGGAAGATAAAGCCCGCGAGTACCGACTGCACACGTGTGTGTCGTCTTTATACTGGTTGCGTCACTCGGCGCGAGTTCTAACGAGCGGACGCTCGGCTGAATTTTCGGCGCGTTTATTGAACCTCTCTCCCTCTCTCTCTCTGGCGAGCGTCTCGCGCGTCTTATTCCTCTCTTCCCGAGATGTGCCCGTGTCCGCGCGGCGGCGGCGGGTATAATTCACGCCTATCCGGCCTAACGATCTCGGGGCCCCGGCGGCACTAAAAATTCAAATGAAATTCAACCCTCGCGCTCTCTCTCTCTCCGCGAGCGAGAGAGCGCGAGCGCGCGCGACAAAAAGCCAATCTCCGGAGCGCGTTCTATGAGAAACGGCCTCGGCGGCGGCGGCGGCCGAGTCCAGCGCCAGCAGCCAGCGCGGCATACCGAGTAAATTGAAGCTGCTCTCCGGCTCCTCAGCAAAATTGAAAAATAAAATGGAAGGAGAGCCTGCTCTCGAAGGAGGAGAGAGTGAGAGAGCGGGAGGGAATATCGTGGCAGAGAGGAGGAGGAAGAAGGAAGGAACGGAGAGAAGAGAGACAGGTGTGCTTGGGAAAAGTCATTGTTCGCGTCGTGTAGCAGCAGCGGCGGCGGCGGCGGCGGCGGTGGCTGCTCGTTGCGCCGTTCGTTAGCGAAGCAAGACGACGACGACGACGACGACGACGACGAGGACGACGACGACGTCCCTGCGCACGGTGTGCGCCTGCGCGCAGCTTCTCTCTCACTCTATGCCGACGTGTATATATATACGTGTGAGTATGCGCATACGTATAGCACAGGGGAGAGGGTGGCGGCAGCAGCAGCAGCACAGAGACAGACAGACTCACCGATCCTCTTGACGTGGACGTCCCGATTGAAGGAGACGCTGCGCTCGGGGGCGTTTCGCTGCCTGCTCGGTCCTCCTCCTCCTCCTCCTCCTCCTGCGCCTCCTCCCTCCTCGTCCAGATCGGCAAAGTCCTCGAGGAGATCGCCCGACCTCGGGGACTCGGTGCGCTGAACCTCCGGCATCTCCCTGATATCGTCGAGGATTACGTGGATCGCGTGGCCCGGTCAGACGGCCGGTCTCTCATAACAGACCGAGCATTCCCCGAGGCAGGCGATTTTATAATCTCTTAGGACTTTTAGTTTAGACCGCTTAACGACTCGGCCGAGGGAGGCTGCTCCCTCTCGTCCCCTGAGTTGGCGGGGCGAACAGCTGCGCTAAACGCCATCACATCGAGTCATTAGATTCTGGCTTACTTGCCTGGTTTTTGGGGTTATTGCTTGGTTAAGGCTTAACTCTAAACGCATCTCGCAATTTTCCATTAAATATTATATAACTTTGGCTGTTAATTCCCAATTTTTTTCCACCGGCTGGACGCGCGTCTGCCCCAATCTGTTTTTTTATGTTAAACCGACGAGGTCGGTAAGCCCAGGTAGAGATGAGGTACGTCGAGACGAGTCTCGGGTGAGTCGGGACGAAAGATACGAGGGTGAACGCGAGTGTGCATGACGAGGAAGCGCTCGAGCGGAGCGACACGTGTTTCGCCGAAAATCATCGGCAATCGAGCTGCTACCTCACTAAGCGCCGATCGAATTTCTTCAGTCGGCAATGAATTCCGCGGGGACTCGAGTCTTTGTATAATACAAACGCGCTTTTCGGTCGACCACCGTTAAGAAAAAAAAAAGGACTCTTCTCATATACCATATACGTATCGCAAAGTAAAACGTGCGAAAGTGGTTTAAACGCGCTTAAACACGGCGAGGCAATATAACCCAAGAGGACTCTTTCCTCCCGATGCGCTTTCGTCACGTTTTCACCGGCTAGGACAATGACAGCGCGACAAAAGCAGTCGCCGGCATATAGTCGCCGCCGCGGACCGCGACGAGGTTGATAGCGCGGCCGAGGAGACCGATGGACAATGGTGATAAGCGTAAACTGCCGCCGAGCACCGGCCGCGATCGCCGCGGAACGATGACGATATGTACATGTGTGTGTACCTTGAGAGCGATGCATGAAGGATGAGACTCGCGCGCTCTCTTTGTTCCTTTAATTTGTTTCGCGGAAAATTGAATGTTTGCGAGAATCTCTTTTGATCGATCGAAATCAACTGGGCGATCGACATTAGTTTGTTTTGGCGATCCTTTGTAAAGGATTGGTTGACTTGGTTGTAAGTAACTTGATGTGTGTCAAAATTATTATGTGTGACCTACACGCTGGTTTCGAAGTAAGTATTGTCAGTGAACGTTAATACAGTTTCTTGGCTTTCTGCGCAAAAAACTACCTAATGGTGAGTTAAATTTGGTTAAAATGAATAGGTAATCTCTTCAGAATAAAGATCTGACTCTTTGTTTTCTATCGCAGCATTCTCCTTAAACTCTCGCTCTTTGTGCGCAAAGACAATCTCCTCGCAATTAGCCTCAGATGAACAATCTTATTGTCTAAACTTATCCGCTAAATAATTAAGCCGTAATTAAACCCTGAATTATTGACTTTCTCAACGTAACTTGAGAAATCACCAGAGAGTGTGCCAACCTATTCCAGTGTGCTTTTCCGACTGCAGCTGTCGACATGTGAAAAGTGAAGATCGATGGATTGACTTATTCTCTCTTCACATTTTGCCGAAACTCGCCTATACTTAACTATTTTTTAAAACTGGAGAGCAAAAAAGTGGTATTTTTAGAACTTAGGTAACACACAGGCAATAAAGGACCATCGGCATGTGCATTAGCCGCTTGTAAAACTTTACCCGGCCTTGTCAGCCGCAATGCAGTCCGCATTCTAATTCGAGCCCGGCTCGTCGTACACTCGAAATAAACGTCGCGGGAGGGGAAAGAGAGTAAATTAAAACGGTTACTCGCCCAGTTGCGCGATTCATTCGACGGGACACAAAGGCTTCGTCCCCCCGAAATCGGCAATTAGATACGATCCGCGCGACTGTCCGAGAGAGTCGCCGGGCGATCGAGTAAGACACCAGTCACGAAACTGTCGCGCTTAAAATGCCGCTCGCGAGCGCGAGAAGCGTTCGCTCGCGAGAATCGCCCGGCGGAATCTCAAAAGCCACTTAGCCGCGCTTAACAACGAGCGTTTCGGATTTTTCCCGGGGAGGTTAACGATCCTCCGCGAGCGACTCTCGAGAGAGAGACGAGGAGACGAGACGAGATATATCGCGCGGCGACTTTTTTTTCTTTTAACCCCGGCTAAATCCATAAGCCCGGCGAATTAAGATGCATCGCGGCCGCGATTTTTCCCGCGGAACGCAATGTGAAAGCCCGACGGGCTCCTCGCCCTTGAAGACAATGGAGCTCGAAGCCGCAACTCCTTCCTCCTCTCTCTCTCTCTCCACCCCCGACATCATCATCTCAGGCAAGGTCATCTTCGGCCGCGCGCGACGAACTGACGCGGCGGCGGCGGCGGCGGCGACGGACACGGCTTTATTTCACTTTCTGAGCCGCCGCGCTTCAATTCTTCTTCTCTCTCTCGCGACGCGCGGCTGATGATGGCCTGATGATGATGCTCGCGCCGCCTTAATTTAAATTGTATTTTCGCCGGGGCTTCCTTTTCTGCTCGCGGCGCTCGCCTTTTTTTTCTCTCTCCCTCACTCTTCTCCCGCGGCGCGGCGATTGTCCGTCGCGTTTGATGGGATTTTGCGCGCGGCGCGGAGAAAAATCGAGTCGAAAGACGCTCCGTCTTTCTTTTTGTTTTGCTTTTTTTACCGCAAACGTTGTACGAGTGCACGTCACGCTTCAGATTTTTTTCAATTTCGAACAGTTTCTTACTTTTTTTTTTGGGGGGGGGGCGAAATTTATTAACGAGATGCAGGAAATTGTTTTCTCAAAAATTTTGGCGAACGTTAAAAATAATTTGCCTCGAGACTTGACACGATAATTTTCCGGTACGCTGGTCTGACCGGAGCTGGCCATTATCTACTTACAGAAAAAATATTCTTTCGCAAAAACCGAGATGATCGATTTCGGCCGCAAAACCGACTTTATTTCCTCGACGAGACACTGTTCGTTTATTGTACATAATTTACAATCATCCGGCATCCGAGAAGTTTAGAATGTAGATTACAGAAGAAGCGTTGAAAAACGAATTTGGTGAAAATTTACGACGCGCGATTCATTCGTACACACAAAAATAACTTAATCCCCCAAACTAATGCGCAGCGGTATTTCAACCTAAAATCTTTTAGCTCGAGCCCCTTCGTCGCGCGGGAGCAATAAAACCTATAAGCCTATCCGAGATTTCGACGGCAGCCGGGGCAGCTGCCTTCGGCTCCGTTGCAAAACTGGGCATTATGCCTCATTAATTTGCCTGGCAGGGACTCGCGACGAGTGTGCTTTCCCTCCCGCTTTCTTCCAGCCCCGTCGGCCGTTTCTCTCAGCTCGGCGACCGATGAAAGATTGAGCGCGCGCGCGCGCCCCGTAAGTAAGTGGAGTCGAGCCCGCTTTTCAGTTATATGCGCTCGCTCGTTGCGAGCCACTTTCAAACGAGACAATCCACGTATATACATACACGGACGGGCGGGCGGTTCGCCTGGTCAAACGCGCCAGCGGATTCGAGAGATGCAGCAGCAGCAGCCTCTCTCGGCGAACGGTACAGTAGGCTCTCTCTCTCTCGATGTAATCCGCGGATACAATAGCTTAATGAGGCCTCGTATCTTCGTGACTCGAGAATTTACGGGCGATTTATTTACGAGTGAGCCGCCGCCGCCGCCGCCGCGGCCGATTACATGCATTTCGTGAAACCGAAATGGAACGCGAGCTGCCCCGCCGCTGCATTATAAGCGAGCAGTCAATCGTGTGCACCGCCGCTCGGAGGAGGAGGAGGAAGGTCGCTTCTCGGAAAGACGGGGCCGATCGCCTGCTATTAATTTATTAATTACCCGACCCTTCCCCGAATCGTTCGATGCGCCCGCAAGGAATTCAAGTTCTCGCGCGGATGTTGTATGATTGCTGCACGCGAGTAACGGGATATTTCGTGGTTTAAACAAATCTATTGCCAATCCGAGTTCGATACGTTGCTCCTTCGAAATGATCGAGCTCGAATATCACTCGCCCGAAAGCGTAGACTTTAATTCTTCGCTAATGAATTTAACCGAGCGATATGAACAAACAATAAGCAATCGAAAGCCCGACGTTAACAGCTCCGAAGAAAATTACAAAGTCAGACCCTTCGCATGCAGCATTACATATATATATATATATATCCGCGCATTATGCGGCTCGGTACATTTTTCTCGAGAACAATTAAATAAAGCAGATGTCGGAGCGCGCGAATCGATCGCCGCGCCTCGTAAAATCAATTTTAACGACGTCCTCGCGCTGCCTGCCCGCCTGCTTTTTTCCCGCGCGCCCAAAGCGACATAATATGTGCACAGCGTACGAGAGACGAGCTTTACGCGGAGAGACGAGGCGGCTTCCGCGAAGAGAGACGAATTTTGCAAAATCGCCGAGCGTCGTTCCATCACCGATGTATAAATCGATGAGCGAACGAGCGCCCTTTTTACTGCGCCGAATATCAGCCCCGTGTCGTTGACCGCCGCCGCAATGAATTACGCTCGTTCGGTAATATACCTTTTTTTCGCGCGGCCGCCTCTTGTTTGTATCGATTATTTACACCGCCTCGCTTACGTATTCAGAGGCGCTCGATGTTAAATAAACGGTCATTCCGGGAATGAGGCACAAAGGACGCACAGCCACGCACGGAGACGACCACGAAAAAAAAGTGTCCGTACGCGCTCCTCTCGCGGATATAACTCAATCCAATCGGAGAGGCCAACGTAACAATAACGTTTGTTTTTGCGCTCGGGCCGAGAGACTTTACTGCGGTGGCATCAACCTTTTAAAAGCCCCGTGTGCGATCCCTTTTTGTATCTCGCGACCGAGAACCGGGAGGGGAGGGGGGAGGAATGCGCGCACCCCGCTTGAGTGACGACACACTGCACGGCGGACGATGACGGCGATGCGAGATGACGAGCGCGAGGATCGTAAAAGTGCACGGCGCGATGGGGAGGTCCGATGATAAAATTTCGACCGGGCTGACTTTTTAATGACGCGACGTATTTTAACATCTGCTTTACGGCGGACTCCTCCGCAACGGATGCGACGCGGCTAAAACTGACGCGGTCGCTTTTGTAAACACGGCTAATTGTCGCTTTGAGCGTTTGATTATTTACGACGAGATGCGCGCGCGTAAAGCGTAGCGGACGAATTGAAAAAGATTTTCAAAAAGTAATCTAGGCTCTATAATGAAAATTGAAGGAATTCACTTTCTCCGTCTGTACAACGTATTGGCTGCGTATTTTGAAACGAAGGCAGTCCCTCGAGCCGCCCTTTCCTCGCTCGCCTTCTCTCGCTTCCTCTCGATTTGCGCGAGTGACTGGCCTGGAAATTCCGCGTATCCTGGCGCCAAAAAAACCGTGGCGAAACGAGACGGAAGAACGAGAGAGAGAAAGAAAGAGAGATAGAGAGAGCTAGGAGATTGACGAAATTGTTGGCTTTTTCCATGACACAGCGCGGATGTGTACGAAATTATCGGTGATTAGCGCTATGAGTGTTGGGCAAATTCAATAGAGAGAATTCAATGGGAGATGTTTTTTTTTCTACGTTAATTGAGCAACGCGGGAGAGAAGGAGGCCTTTTTCAGTCGTTTCGAATTGCAATAGTAACAAAGTCTCGAGAAGCTGCAAAAAAAATTTCGTAATTAACCGCGGCGCCGATGTGTGCGCGGGAAGCGTATATGTATAAAGACGCGAATTGATCGTTTCATTTTTACCGTAATTACGTCTAAACGTTTTCGCGGCGTATTCTATTTAAATTATTGCGGCTCATAGCGTGTATTCCGAACAGATTCTCACGGAACCGCTGAGCTTGAAGGTTGCTATTTTAATCTCGTGCGTAATAAAAAAAAAACGTAATTTTAATAAACATTTCCCGACCCAGAATCCGCGTCGTGCATTTATTTACTCTCTCTCGAAAACGTAAACCTACATTCCCTCTGCATCTAAAGACCTTCATCACCATCTGGATATATTTAAATGAAGCTTCGAACGGGAAGTTGGCTAAAAATTCTAGTTTATCAATTACGCGCGAACGGGGCGCTGAATTGTAAATACTCGGGCAACGAGAGAAAAGATATGTATGTAGTTTATTATTTGCAAAAGAGACCCCTCGAACAATCGAGGAATTTAGAAAGCGGCCAAACGCGCAGATCCGCAATCCAATTCATCGATACGCGACCAACGCGCGAAAAGAAATTACTCAGCCGAAATCAGTGCCCGCGAATTTGCTCGATCACACTTGCCTTCACCGAATCTCTCCGTGTACAATCGGCGGCTCCACCGTAGACCCATTTTCGACCATCGCCCAAATCACCGCACCACATAAATTTCCCTTCGTCCGACGACGTCCGAGAGAGAGAGAGAGAGAGATCGGAGCTCTCTCTCTCGGCGTGTGTGTGTGTGTGTCATGGTTCAGGCCGCGATCGGGTTACTCCGCTCGAGTAGCGATCCTTCCCTCCCCCGGCGGGAAGAGGAGCCAAGGTCGAAGATGGGAATAGAGGCTGCGAAAAATGAATCGGCGCGCGCGTGCGCGAGGGCCGCCGATCACGCCGAAAGATACGCCGCGGCCGCGGCTATCTTTTTCTCTCTCTCTCTCTCGAGGGAGGAGCCATATCCTACTCCTTTTTTCCCGTGTACCTCCGGGACACATCTGAGGGGGGGTGGTGGTGGTGGGTTAAAATTTACCTCGGCCGCTTATCTATAAGGCGAGAGACGGGGCAAAAATCGCGCCCGGGAAAAAGCGCGTAATGACACGTTGCGCGGCGCGGATTTCTTTTCGGAGAAGGGGCCCCGCCATTACGGGGCCGCCGATATGCGAGCTTTAAATTGCCTCCCTCACGGCGAGAGAGAGAGAGAGCTTCCGCTAAATAACTATTTCGAATTTATGTCCTGATTAAGAGGGGACCTCTGCCGCCGTTTTTTTTCTTTTTTTTTCATTCCCACCTTCCCGAACCCTCCCGCTCCCAACGTCCTTCGTCCGGCCTTTCTTTATCCTCCTCTCCCGTGCCGCGGGAATCAATATCTTTATGCAGATTGGGGCGGTTTAACCTTAAACGTTCGAGAGAGAGAGCTTAATGAGGCATTTTTGCCGATTCTCCTCTCCCGACCGGAGCTCTCTCGCCGAATGTCGCAATGCACCGCAACGCTGTCCGCGAGTTTATTTTATTACGCAATCTCTGTCCCTCGCGCGGGAGCCGCTGCTTTTTTCCGCCGGGGTACGTATACACTTTTAGTGCTTTCAATTTTCAATAAACGTGCAGCCTCGCTTCACTCGTATATAAAAGAGAGCGAGCCGGGCAGCTCCTATTCAAACAATCGCTCGAGAGAGAGAGAGAGAGAGACCAAAACAGAGCCGAATCGTTAAACGGCGCCGCGCGCTCCGCGGACGATTTATTGGCTAATTGTTCTCTCACGAATTTAGATGCACCCGATACCGATATACTTATTACGGCCGAACAGCTGCTCTCTCTCTCTCTCTCGCGAGCGCGCAAAACTTTATATCGCAACCGATACGTACTACCGTTTTATATCCCCCATTTGAATTTCATACCGATCGCTCTCTCGCCGCGCGCTCTGCTTCCCGACGTAATTCGTAACGGACGCGTTACGGTTAAGCAGCTGAGTTCCGATTACAAAAATTCGAATTTCTTTCCGAGCGATTAGCCGCACTTAAGGGTATATACGTATATACGTGTAAGCGATCGCGAAGCGCGGCCGCTTTTCAAGATCCGATTTCGAACTGTAAATCGGCATTCCAGTCGGCGCTCGAACAATTGATAAGCGATTTTAGCCGCGCGGAAGCTGATGATAAAGGCCGCCTCTCGTACGGCGTCTGTGAGAAATATGCCGAACAAAATGTCGAAAAGTTTCGAAGAGCATCGCGGGAAATTTCGCGCTGCTTCATCGTAAACGAGAAGAGAATCTGGGATGTATCGAGGACGAGCGGACGAGTATATATATATATGGCGAGGTTCGTCCCGAAAGTGAAAAATTGCACATTAAACATGATGTTAAACGGTCATTAATGGCTCTTTTTATGCCCCAATTTCCGTTATCGATGTCAGCATCGCAAAAAATACGAGCCTTAATCGCCGCGCGGCCCCGCTCTCGGTGTTCTCTCCCCTCCCCCCTTCGACGCAGCGAACCAATAACGTCGTAAAATTATTATAAGAAGGCGCTCCTCCGCTCGCGCGGCTTTTAAAAGTTCTCGGAAAAGGTATCGAGCGGCTGCAGCAGCAGCAGCGAGAGGAGGAGGAGGAGAAGGAGGAAGAAGAGAGGCGAAAAGGGAGAGAAAAAAGAAATGGAGCCAGGCGGATTCCGAGTCGGGCAGGGTGGTAGCTTCGTTGTTAGCAGAGACTCTGTGTCTCTCTCTTTCTCTCTCCTTCGTCTCTAAAATAAATAACCGCGTAGCAAAAAACGAAGGGGGGGAAATGGAGCAGCGGCGAGAAAAAAGGAAGCTGCGCGATCGCATATATATATATATATATAGATGTGTGTGTGCGTGTGTGTGGGTGTGTGTGCGTGTATGTATTGGCAGCGAAAAATTCCCTGGAAAAGAGAAGCCGATTCTCCACCGACATGCGGCGGGGCGAAGGTTTATTATGAAGGAAGAAAGTGAAATCGCGAGAGAGGGAAAAGTGAAGGCGAGAGAAAAAGAAGAAAAGGAGGAACGAAAATCGAAGGGAACTTGTTTCACTTCGTTATCTCCTTTTCGAGAGAGAGAGAGAGAAAGAAGAAGGCGGAGGAGAAAGAGAGAGAGAGAGAGAGGAGAGAATGCGCGCATTCACCGAGATCGAGCAGTCGGCCGGTCTCTCCTCGCGCTGCGTGCCGAATTCGCCGCTAATACAGAGACGGAGCCGATAAATAGCCCCGGCCTCTCGCACCCGCGGAGGATCTCCCTCCGAATACACTTCCGACGAGCTCCGTTTCCCGCACGCGCACACTCGCCGCGCGGCGAGAGAAAAATCGCGCGCCCCCGCGGCTAAACTCGCCGCGGCTGCGGGCTGCTGCCGCGCGGCACATCGTCGGCGGGGGCCTCTCTCGCTCTCGTGTATACACGGTCGAGCGTAATTGGCTCACTTTAGCCGGGGCATTTTCGCGTTTTGCGTATATATATACACGCGCGCCGCTTGATTTATTAAGTGCGCCTCGCTCTCGCTCATATAGCGTTTATTGAGCCATTTACGCGGCGATCCCTCCGCCCCCCCCTCTCATTGTTGTCGTCTCTTTTTCCCTCCTCGTCGTGTACCTCAGTAAATATCGATTTATGGCGCGAGCGCCGATTTCGACGACCTCCCGAGCATTCGACGAAGCGTAACTTTTCGATTCCGAACGATTGCGCGGAAGGAAAAATGGAGTCACTTCGGCGGCTGTGCGTCCGTTTTGAAAAATCGAAAGCGCTCTGTAATTATAAGCTCGGCGCGCAACGAAAGAATTGCAAAGTGATTATATATACACGGGAATTTATATCGCTATTCCCACATCGCGGGAAGCACGCAACTCGCGACAAGGACACTTAATTTCTTATGAAATTCTCGCTCATTTACCGACGCCGAGAGAGATCTTGATAGCTGCACGCGGTAATCACTGTGTTTAAAAACCTGTGTTTTTTTTTCTTTTTTTTTTGTTGCTTCTTCGCTAAATATTTCTACCGTCCCGCGTGAAAACTAAAATTCTACCCGACTTTCGACCGAATGTTTCGCTTCGATTTACGTATCATCGTAAGAAGCAGGAAGCAGAACCGAATCGCGTGACCATCGACTAATATTTCAATAGACTCCTGAGCTAAATGCTCGAAAGAGTTTATTTAAGCGACTCTCCTCTCCCCGCTCGATGAATATTCACCGAAGCGAGTTAAAGCCGCGAGAGTCTCTCTCAAGGAATTAAAAAATGTCCCCTCGACACAAAAGTCCGCGCGCCGCCTCAGCCGATCGCGCTTCGTTAACGGCGCGGCGGCCGACACGCGGCGCGTGAAATATAAAATCCCTCTCTCTCTCCCCCCCCCCCCGATGGTAATTGAAATTTATATAGTGTATGCGCGATCGCGTACACGAGGGGAGGCCCTCTCTCTCTCTCCGCGCGTATAGGTTAGCGATTAAATTGTAATGCAAGAATTTATCGCTCCGATGAGCCGCGACAACGGACGACGCGCAAAATTTTCTTTATTTCCTCGCGCCCCGAGATCGCGCCGCCGATAGAGAGCCGCTATCTCTTCTCTCCCGAGAGCTGCGACGACCGACGACGACGACGTCACGAGGCGACAGGTCACACGAGAGAGAGAGAGAGAGAGGCTCCGTACCTCGCTCTCCTTTTTTCCCCCTTTAGCGGGAAAACAATTACCGCCCCGCGCTTGCGCCGCTCTTGTATTTATTTCGCGACTCTCTCCGCCTGGCAATCTTTATCTTCCTTCCATCCTCGCTTTCGCGTGCCTCAAATTATTTAGATTAGCGAGGTTAGAAGGGCGCGATTTTCGAGAGATACGACGCGCCTCGCGCAATTAGGCTCTTCCGCCGATATGTCTGCGGGCTTTCCCCCTGAATTTTCCCCGTCTGCGCATTTCTGGAATTCTATATAGAGGCAATTAGCAAAATGAGCAAAGAGCTGCCTTCGAAATGGTAATTATTAACTGAATTCGTATTATACGGACTGCAGGAGGTTTCGTTATGCACCACACGTACACACCTTGTAATTATGATAAACGAGTTAATTAAATAATTGTCTGCGAAGTATTAACCCTGCCTTTCGTACAACGCGTAGGTAAACATATCTACGGCGGAAAACCGAATTACTTAAAAGTGATTCAGTAACTTGGAAATACAAATAAATACGCAAAGTTCGCTTCGTTTACGAACACCCCAGCAATGATATAGCACAAGCTTTTCCACGCGAGTCCCGCTTTACTCTTTATACTCGTACAGACGCGCAAATTAACGCATTTCGCAGACGTATCTCATTAGTCCGGGCTTCCAATCAACGAGTGGACGCCGCGCGGAGTGATAAAATTAAGCAAACCGTCCGTTACGGCGACATCGAAATCAAAGTTTTAATAAGCCTTCTCTCCTCGCGCCACGAGTTATGCAAAGGCATACACACACACATCGCGGCGAATGAAGTTTTGCTAGGATAAAAAAAAAAGCTCGAGAGGATATAATGACGTTAGAGACTCGGCGGCTCGCGCGCTAACCGTAAACCCCCCGCGAGTTTTTTTTTTTTGTTTTTCTATCGCTCCCCCCCCCTCCCCCCTATTTTCGCCTCGCGCGAAAGCTCGTCGGCGAATCGCGCCGCCAACGTCAACGTCTCTGGTAGTCAATCTCGTTCGCGCTGCAGCTCGCCGCGCGTCTTCTTCCCTCTTTCTCTCCGCGCGCGCGCGAGGAATCTCTCACGGTCTCTCTCTCGCGGAAAATTAAACGTCCACCTCCCGAGAGAGAGAGAGAGAACTGCAGAAGGAGAAAGAGAGAGAGAGAGACGGAGAGGGCCGATTAAACTGTCCGTTAACGCGCTTTAATTGATCTAGCTGGCTAATGGGGACCTTTCACGGCCTCCTCTGCCGTTTCCGCGAGCGGAGAGCGCGAGCTTCCCCGTTATACCGCATTGGCACAAAGCCCCGCGAATGCCGGGCAGCCGCCGCTGCCTTCTTTCGCTCGATCCTGGTAAGCCGAAAACTTCTCGAAAAAAGAGGAGCTGCTCTCTCGGCCGCGGAGCTCTCGGCGAGTAATAAGCTTTCCCAGAAATTATGCAGCGGCAGCGGCAGCCGCCGCGCTTTTTGACGAGCGGATTCTCGCGCCGAGAGTCTAGGCGTGTAACAGTAGTTTTACGGCTTCGTTTCCCGTATTTGCGAATTACGCGAGAGTAAGCCAGGCCTTTTACGGGAACGGATCGCCGAGTATAAAGCAGTGCAAATTGTTTCTTTCGACGGCGGAATGGAGTGCGCTTCGGGGTTCTTTATACCACTTTTTTTTTTTGCTTTTCTCTACTCTCCAGTTTAATAAGCGCACTTTATGCACTGAATAACAGTTTAATGCTCCGAGTGAACTACGGTACGTATAGTTTTTCATCTGGAGAAATATACAGCCGCGGCGCGGTTAGTGAAGCTTGAAAATGCTGTGTGCGCGCGGAATCGGTGTCTGTACGACGAGTTACTGTTCTTTTAAAAATATATTTCATGCAAAATATACGATTGAATAAGTAATCCAAAAGTGCGGTGGCTTCTCGGAAGAAGAACGGCAAAATAAGTAAAAGTAACAAACCTCGGTTAAACTTGGAAATTTTTCAGAGTAAAGATTTTTGCAGAATCACTTGTTTACTTCACTTTTTACATGTCGCACTTTTTCGCATCTTCACTTTATTTATTCCTACGTTTACGTACAGTTCGAGAGCACAGATAGTAAAGTTATCGGTAAACGATTTCTACCTTGTGGAATACAAAAGATGGGCTTTGTAATTGATTTTAACATCAAAATACGAACACCTGCAGGCGGGTATTCATATTTTGACGTTTGAAACTCTGTATTAAAAGAATACTGATTCGTTGCAATGTGGTATGACTATTGAAAAGTACATTACAGATAATGCGATAGCCCACAAAAGAAAATTATTTAATCAAAAGAGAAATTGATCCGCGGTGCTCCTTATGAATTTAATATAGGTGCAGGGTAATCTTTTGTTCCATAAAAAGAGAATAGTCATTTGGACGATTACGAAATTTCATTGGGATGCACTGGTACTCGAAAGCAACGAGAAGTTAACGCATCATTTTCAGAGCTTGCACCGAGAATATAAACGTTTTGTAAACATCGGCGCTGTTTTTTTCGAAAGTCAATTTCACTCGGTGTGCAATCGTTAGTTTTTTTTTTTAAGTGGATACTTCAATGGATCGTTACATTGAATTTCACAAAGAAGTTGTGCCTCTTTTAAATTCTTCCACGAACTAGATTTCGAAAATACACGCGGCCAATTTTCTAATCGACTATATTGCTTTGCGTAGTATGTCCGATTTATTTTTATTCTTCATATATTTTTATCGAAAATTAAAGACCTCGCTTCCGCGATTATAACGTTGCGAATTTATGGCATGATATAATGAAATTTGTTTTTTTTTTTTAAAGTTTAAATTTTGTAAGTAGGTTTCGGAAACCTGTTTTAACTTTGAATATTAACTGCACTCGAAAAATAATTTTGACCTGTTTAACATTTCAATTAAGAGTAAGTTTTGATATCGAAATCTAACTTTGATCTCGAGACCAAATAACAAAATGTAAATGAAACTCGTAGAGCTGCCACATTTTTACACCCAAAGCAAGGATATGCAAAATCCAGAAGGTAATGCAAATTTCATAATCCGCAAAGCAATAAGAGAAAACTGCGTGCAAAATAAACTGAAAATAATATTTTCGTTCTCAAAAAAATTTTCAAAAAAAAAAAAAAAAAAAAACAATCGTCACGAAAATCGAACTCTTTTTCTTCGCGAGGAACGTTGTGCAACGGGGGATGGAGAATTGCACAACTCAATTCCGAAGTAGATGCGTTCACTATCAACTCGGGAATATCTCGGCGAAAGGTTCGGGGCCCACTCTAGTTTATACATCGATCGAGCGAAAAATCAGCCGACGAAGCTCGCAGTTGCGAAACTGACACTTTTCCTTCGGCGGGTTGAGTGCCGAGAGGCCACTTTTTTTTTTTATCTCGCAATAGGCACGGCGCTCGTCTCGCTCTCATCGAAAATACAAATGTAACGATCACTGAACTCTCGAGAGAATCCTGGCGCAGCTCTGTGCCCGCACATTAACTTCTCGTTCCTCGCAGTGCACTATTCGCGCTCGCACCAATATACATAAATAGGAAAAGCACACCGAAAAGAAGAACTTGGTCGGCACACTCCTCTGAAACCGAAATCTCCCAATTTCCAGAGGCTGCTACAGATTTCCACCCTCCGCTCCGGCAGAAAATTGCGCGTTCACCTCGCGCTCGTTTCAGCAGCAGCAGCAGCAGCGGCGGCGGCGGCGGCAGATCCTTTTTCGGAGAGACTCGCTGCCTCTCCCCGCAGATTTATTTCGATCGGATTTTACCTTTCCCGGTTCACACGCAGAACAAATGCGCATTCCCCGGCTGACGCGTGCAGGGAGCTCCTCTCGCGCGCGGCGCGTACGTCTCTCTTTCGTCTGCTCTTCTTTTCCTCCGGTTTAATACTCTTCGGTGTACAACAAACACGCGCGAACACACACACACACGCGCCTGATCTCCTCTCGATTCCCAGCCAGGATTTCCAGAGAGAAGAAAAGAGAGGCGCCGCCGAGAGAGCCAACCTTTGGCGCGCCGAGAGGCTGCTCGAGAGCGGCTGCTCCGCCGGCTGTACCATGTACGAATTTCACTTTCACCCAATCCAGGCGTATATCACGTTCTCTCATAAACGAGCTGCACACACGGAGGATATCGTCGGCGTGATCCTTCGAATTACCTTCTTTGCACACTCGTCAATTACGCCGCTCGCGGGAGCGCTCTCTCGCTCCAGCTCCAGAGGCGATGTTGTATATATTCGTGCCGAGATGCGTCGTCCTCGACGTCGGGGGGGTCGACTCACTCGCTGCTCATCCTCCGACGGGGCCGGTAAGGATAAGCTCTCGGACCAGAAGCGCGGCAGGAGCCTAAGCACGGGAGGAGAGCGGCTGTCTGCTCCGCGATTCAGGGGAGACGGTGACGAGGATCGTCGATCGCGCGGCGCGGACGTACTGGAGGCGACTAACGGCGCGCTCCGCTCCGGCGCTCGAGCTCCTCGCTCTCTCTCTCCTGGCTCCGCTCCTGCAGCCAGGCGGCAGGGGGAACTCTCGCGCGCGCGCGCGCCGCTCGAAGAGCAAGAGAGAGAGAGAGAGAGAGGCGTAGCGGAACTCTCTCTGCGCCGCGACTGTGCAGAGCTGCTCCGGGCGCGCGCACGCACCACCACCACCACCACCCCCACCACTACCGCCAAAGACTAATAAAACCGGGGCCGGTGATGCCTACCTGGAGTCTGCCGGAGAGGAGCTGCGTAGGCAGTCCGAGCGAGAGCTTTCTTCGCCGACTCTGCGAGCTCTCCGCGCGCATTAAAAATTTCGGTGATCTGGGAGAAAGAGAGAGAGAGAGAGAGGGACTTCCTCGGGAAAGGCGGCCTTGCCTAGACGAGGGCTAATTGCCTTTCCTAATGACGCTCCTCCGCCTGGTTCCCATTCGCCGCTCTGCCTCCTGTTTTTTGGAGCACATTTTTCGACTGCTATACGCAAGGCGGAGGCGGCGGCAGGTGATTGTGCAAGGTCCGGCGCTCGCTTTCGTCGCCCGACCTGCTCGCCTTTTTAGTGCCTCATTAAGGAAGCTGGGATATGCATTAAGGACGGGGATCCCTTTATTTTCAATCGCCGCGGCTTTCGGCTTTTATATATATTACGCCTGGTGAACGTTCTGCCGGCTCTAACGGAAGAGCCGTCCACGAATAATTCCATTTTTCACTCTCCTCTTCGTGAAAGAGAGAGAGAGAGAGCGTGCGAACGACATCATTCATGTACGCGTGGCGCGTCGAAGGATGTGTTTTTTTTTTTTATTGCGACAAAATGCCTTTCAACCTAGTTTCTTAGCGGGGAAGGTTTGAATATGTATACAGGGCCGCCTTCCCATACCCACTTGTGGCTCATTGTCTTGCATTTCGGTGAGAGAGGGCCGAAGATGGCCGCGCGTCGCGCTCATTAAGCGCCTTCACTCGGTCAAGGTGTTCTGGATCGAAAACTCGGGCGTTTTATATAAACGGCTCGGCTCTACCTTTTTTTTCTCGGCGATCGAGGCTGACGACGACGCGCCGCCGCGGCTCCCACGACTTTTTCGCGGCTATGACGCGGCGGAGGACTGCCTGATGGCGGTTTTCGACGACGCGACGATCACCTATTCGGTGCGAGCTGCGATGTGTACGACGCGAGAAGGCGTCGAGCTCCCGCCGGGGTCCCACGTTGGTGATTTCGATGCCCGAAAGGACGGATGCGGGATTTGGCGAGGCTTTATTCGAGCTTAATTTTCGTTCGGCAGATCTTTTAAAGTTTGTTGAATTGCTTTTTTTATGAACGTTTGTTAGAAGGTTTTGTAAAAACATAATGTCAAAATGAAATATCAGTATACGTTGAAGAGGAAAAAGGCTATTTTTTGACTGCAGTTTTATTGATGTGCGAAAGTGATTTTACGCTTTCAGAACGACTCGGTAAAAAATGGATGCGTCAGCAGTAGTTTAACACTTTTGAAGCCAGTTAATACCAGCAGCGTTTAGCTATTTTTTTTCTTTTTTTTTAAATCTTTTGTTCCTCAGCGTAGTTCGGAGTTTAATGGTCCCAATCAATACAAATTAAAATCTGACTTCTTGATGCTGCAAATCGTACAATTATACCTGCTGTAGTAGTAAAAGCACTTCTACGTACGGCCATTCAATTATTATAACAGTAAATATTAAAGATGTTAAAAATATAGCATGAAAATTGAAAAATATAGGCAAATGTTAAAAATCATTGCTAATTTTATTTAATTAGTATCCATTATAAACACAGGCCTAACACCTTATCTAAACGCCTCTAAACTGCCGATGACACTTTTATAAATCAAGTAAAAAGTAAAATGTATGAACTACAATAAGCTTCCTTCTTGAAAAAGTTTTGTAAATCTTTCGATACGTTCGAAAATTTTTTTGGTCAATTTCCAGAATCCGTTTTCTTTATTAGTTCTTTTTCTTTGCACGCTTCAATCGCAGCTTTAATTAACGCTTTTCCTCCGAATACAAAACAAAACTGGAGATAAAAAAGCCGTGAAAAAAATTGAAGAAAAAAAAAAGAGAAGCAGCACAATGAACCCGGTAATTTATTCGTGACAATCCGTACACCCAAGCCATACACATATAAATCCGTATCTTTTATCAAAGGCGAGTTGAATGCTCCAAGTTTCGGTAATTCGAAGACCCGCGGCTGACCTTGAACTTAGCCTGGACCCACTCGGCCGCTAATGACGAACAAATGCGTCCTCGCGTCCTTCCCCACCAAAGGCGAGAGAGCCGACGACGACGATTCGTGAACAGAATCTTAATTGGGATATATTTTTTCGCCGCCTTTAGCCACCTCGCAGCTTCGTTTCGGGCTCTCTCTCTCTCGCTCACTTTTTTTTTGCGCCTACCATTATTATGTACAATTTCGATCCTACGGTTATTTCCCCGTGTAGAGGCTCTCGCGGCAATTTACATCGAGGCTCTTTTTTTCGCTCCCCGGGACTTTTATATTCGGAGGACGCCGCGCGGTACCCGCAAAATATACGGCGAATTAAATTGAAATTACGCTTTTCGACGTAAAAGCGATAGTAACAATAACACTAAAATCGCGGGGACTAAACACGCGGCGTTGTAAAAGATTCCGTAAAACGCCCTTTTCTTTTTCCACCCGTGGCGGCGACTATACATACCATATCTGGCGTATTAATCTGGCCTCCGCGAGAATCTCCGGCGCTTAAAACTTTAACTTTGGATTGTACAATGTTTAAATTTTATACGGCGAGGCGCTTCTGTTTCTCTTTTCTGGAAAACGCATTACTTAAACTTACATTTGTCTTCATTAAATGGAACGAGTTTATACGGCACAATTCTCGCGAGGAATTCAGGAATTCTCTCTCTCCTTTAACAATTAAATTTGACCGTGAAACAATTTTACTGCCTTAAATATTACTTGTAAATATTATGGGCGAATGTGGTTCTGCGCAAATGTACGCACAGGGTAAACAATAAACCACTGCGCTAATTGCATATTTAAATTAAACATTAATTTGATTGCACACTTATTTCCGACGATAGCACTGAAATAAAACAGTTTATTAATTATGAGGCTTGATAAAAAATTTCCTTAATCTACAAAAATGTGTTTTTGATGTAGGTAGTCGTCCACTAACAAACATCTTCATTCGGATTTAATGCGATACTGCGAACTAGAAATTTCAGAGTTTCCGGAATCCGAATCATAACTGCTTTCTAGAATACACCTTAACTAAAACCAAATTAACCAATTAAAGATTTATTATCGTAGAACTATTTTCTCGCTGAGGATTATTCATAGTTCTGAGATTATTATACTTAATTGACTTTTCAGAATAATCTTATATCCAAACTTTAGGATCAAATCGAAAAATACGCGATTAAAAAATGTACACGCATTTCAAATTCTTGCCATCACGAATTTCGGGCTACATTTAAATATTCAGCCGCGCGCAAAACG
Organism: Ormyrus nitidulus; assembly: GCA_900474335.1. Taxonomy (NCBI): domain Eukaryota; kingdom Metazoa; phylum Arthropoda; class Insecta; order Hymenoptera; family Ormyridae; genus Ormyrus; species Ormyrus nitidulus. The sequence continues at coordinate 29,594 of UCOL01000959.1, forward strand.
CTGAAAAATCGAATTCGTTCCACCTCTCGGCACAGCCACTGGCAAAAGTCAAGCAAACGGCCGCGCGGGCAGAACTCGTCGACGCGCAAAATACCCGATGAAATCCAGTATTTCCAGTATTCCGAGACGCGCGACAATTTATTTATAATGCTAAATACACATTTAAAAATGCCCCGAGTTCTCTCCCGTCCCGCCGCCTCGCGCTAATTCCGTCACTTCGCCTCTCCTCCTCCTCCTCCCCGCGGGCATTGAACACAAAATCGACAAAAACCCACAGCGCGGCCGAGAGTTTCGGCGCGCTTCAAAAACACACCCTTACCCCAATAAATCAGGCGCCTAAATAATCAGCCCGCTCCTAACGAGCCTCGAGGAATCCCCTCGATTCCTCCCCGTGCGCTCCCAACAAACATCGGCCTTGATTACCGGCGCGTCTCCGAAATTGATTCCTATATATTTATGGATCCCCTCGTTCTTCCGAAAGAACTGTCCCTTCTCGGGCGAGCTTTCGCCCCGGAATGCCGCAGGAGAGCGGCGGCAGTAAATTATAAAGCGCCCGCGCCGGGAGGAAGGAAGAGCCCCCGAGAGCGAGAGCGGCTCGCGTGCGCGCGCGACTGCACAGGGGGAGAGAAAAAAATCCATTAGGACGCGCGGCGAACCGCGCGCGCCAACAAGACAATCGCATGCTCGCTAACAGCTCTATCATCGATCATGCGCCGCTCTCTCGCACTCCCTCGCCCGCGTCTCCTCGGAATATCGGGGCTCTCGGCTCTTCTCTCCACGGCGCTTCCGCGCGGGGATATACATCGTGGGAGGAGCGGAGGAATTTGGCGATTTATCGACACCGGCTCTTACAGGCGCGTTGTACGAATTTTTCCGATATTTCTGGAATTGATTTATCTGCTTGATTATACGTGTGCCTTCTTTTCGATAGATAATATGCGCCCGGAGGCGGCCTGCGGGCAGCCGATTCGGCCTCAATTAGTGATTTATTTATTTCCGATTAATTTCGGGGCTAATTGATACGTTTCGGGGTTTATTAGTTTTTGAGGCATTAGACTTTTTGCGAAGCCTTTCGATTTCTAATTATATCGCGAGTAAATTGCTCGATATATATTTCGTTTTCAAAAGCTGCGCAAGAATTAAAAGTTAAATCGATATACTTTCTGCGAAGGTATGAAATAAGGCAAGTGTGGTTTATTTTTACAATTTCGTTTTGATTAATACAAAAATCAAAAGTATTATTTATTTGACACCGGCATTTATTTTTTTTTTTTAAGTTCACCTCTCCCGTGTAAAAATCGAAGCTATGGGGGACATACACTCCATAAGTTCGATATTGCAATTAACAATATATTGCAATAGATATTAGCAATATATCTGCAAGTGTACATCCTGCAATACATTTTTAGTATATTTGCAATACTGTTACCAATATAGTTATTCCATATTAGCAAAGAACTGCTCATACAACACCGTCACATCAGCCAACGACATGGGCCGCTGTACTGGCGTCTTCCTCCTGTCTGTACTGAAATCAATGTATAAATAGCCAAGTATATAAGTGGCCGAATGATCGAATATTGGCTGAATGATGGTTGAATAATAGCCAAACACTGGTAAAATATTGGCCGAATATTGGCTGAATAATGATCGAATATTGGCCGAATATTGACCGAGCACTAGTCGAATATTGATTGAATAATGGTGAAGAATATTGGTCAAATATTGACCAAATACTAATCAAATATTGGCTGGATAATCAGATCAGACACTTCCTCACATTTCATATGGTCCGGGTCATACGTGCTCGGGATTTCTCACTGGGTTTCGTTATCTTCAAACTTTGAGTTGAAGCAAAATTGATTAGGTATAATTTCTTCGATAGTATAAAATAAGGCAGGTATGGTTTATTGATAGCTAATAATATTCCTTTCAAATGGATTCTATTTCAGATGAATCATATTTGAGAACTTAATACTTAATACTTTTGCCATAATTTAGGCATAAGCCGCAATAAATCAGAACATTTGAATAAATTTCAATTCAAAGAAAACCTCCAGCTTCATCATAGAAATCTTCAACTACAGTTCATTAAAAAGAAATAATCAGAAATAAATACTAGCGTTTTTTATTTTTTTAATACCGTACTGTGTCTCTCACTCAGAGATCATAATATTTAACAATGTAATGTAATTAAAATCGAATATATTGATACAAATTTATTACAAATAAAACGGAGAACAAATAAAACAAGACAGCCCATAAAAGGGCAAAGATCGATGAAGAATCAAGAGGACAAGAAGCGAGAAATAAACACGGAGCATAACGCAAAGGATCATCAAGTACACCGCGAATCTTTCGCACGTCATCTCGTTTCGTTCCGATGTGGCTTATCATAATTTTGTTCTAAGTTTCCTCGCGCACGAGCCTCGTACATATACGTTTCGCAGGGTTTCGTCCGAGCGAACGCGTGTCACTTTGACGGCTTAATCCGGTAGTATTATTAAGACGCGTTTCGTACGAGATTAAGTGCTGACAGTGGTCGAAAAAAAGGAAACGCCGAGGGACTTCTTAAAACGAGACGTTTAGTGCCGCGCGGCGAGAAAAGGTTTAAGGTAAATATTGATTTCACGGGAATGTCTGCCGCGGCCTCAGCGCTCGGCGCGTTAGACTCGAAATAGAAGAGAAAAATATTAATTTATGTACATTTATGCCCGGCGTAACGAAAACATCCGTGAGAGGTTGCGAAGCCGTGTTGATTTACTGCACGCGCCTTTTTTCGGCTCGAAATTTTTTTCGTCGATTAGAGGATGCGGGAACTCTGCCAATAAAACCATAAAGCTTACACATTGGCGAGCTGCATCAGTTTCCTCGAAAACCCGCTCGCGTCATTCAGTTTTCGGAAAATCCAGTCCGCCGCTCGTATATACACACACAGAGAGAGATTTGTCGGCGGCGCAGGTGTATAAATAGCGATCCGCGGCGCCGTGAACTCGAGGACAGCGGGAGAAGAAGCGGCGGCGGCCGGCCGCCGGTAAAAAAAAAAAGGGAGAGAAGCAGCATCTTCCTCGTTGTAAAGTAACGGTACGCCCCGCGGGATAAGGCGCGCGCACTGCGCGTGTGCAGAGAGAGCTTACGCCGATATAGAAGCCGCGGCCGCGATCTCCAGCCGCGCGGCGAAATTCAGTATATACCTACCACCGTCGTCGTCAGCTCTCGTTCGCATGCAAATGTGACTCGCGCGCGCACTGCACTCGCGGGGAAAAAGAGCGCGCGCGCGCGCGCACGTGTATCGCATACTTAGCGCATATTAATGGCACGGCGGCGCTTACCGCTCTCTGTCTCGGGACCCCGCGGCCGATCGATCTCCGGGACATCGCGCTCCTCCACAATTAAAGAGCGGGAAAAAGGCGAGAGAGAGAGAGAGAGCCGTCAGCGGGCATATAAGTCAGGCCCTCGTTCCCATTTTATATATGTGTGTCCGTGGGGCCCCGCTTTGCGCTTTGATAAGTCGCGCGGGCCGCGGTGGTTGGCGCGCCACAGGGACACATCGGCGACGGTAACGGTAATTGCACGAACCACTCACGATTTCCATAAGTCACCCGCGCGCCAGCCGCAAGTCACCGGTGTTCCCCTCTGCCGACCGCGAGAGAGAGAGCCGCGCTTGATTTATGGACCGACTCAATACCGCGCCGATGTCCTCGAGGACCGATCGCACCGAGGCAGCAGCTCTTCTCGTTCGTCGAAGCTGCCGAGGCTGCGACCGAGTTCGGGCGCTACTTTTTTTTTGGCTACAGGCGAAATTTCGACGTGCACTCGGATGGGGGAGGATTTTTTCGAGGGCTGGAGACTCGCGATCGATTGCTGAAACTTTTTTTTTAAGCGAGCCGCGTGACTCTTGTTGTTATTTTAGCTCGCTGTTCAAACTTATTGCCCATAACATATATAATATCAATAAAGTAAGAATGAAATCTTCGTAGGAATGAATAATCTATATTAAATACTAACATTTTACTAACTAAGTACGATTTACTTAATATATTCACGATTCATTATTGATTTTTTTATATACTTACTATTTCCGTTGGCACAGAATTATAACGGTACGTCTGAAATTTCGTTCGTATAATCGCAAGGCGTATTAGAATTCTAGTAGGGCGTGTTAATACGTCAAATCAGAACGTCAACAGCCAATTGAACTTTAATTCATTACGCTACATTACAACACTCGTGAGTTTCTTTTTTTTCATCAGTCGCTTATGGGTGTCCGTTCAGAAAACCTTTAGATAAGAATTACAGATTCATTTAATATATTCAAATGGGCTGTACCTTTACAAAGTGGATGTACTAACGAGGTTCCGTTTAACAGAACAGATTTATTGTACATCGTGGAAGTCGAAAATTTACATATATATTCTTATCTAAAGGAAATCATTAGACAAGTGATATATTTTAGAACTCATTTGATTTTCTGCTTAAAGCGGGACTAAATTTTAAAATTTGAATGAATGGGATTCATTGCAATAATTAATCAAGCATTAAACAGTATTAAATAATGATAAAAATTTAATTTAAAAAATAGCTTTTAGCCACTTTATTTCGGTGTAAAAAAACCCATCGAAAAATGCATAATATTATTTTGGGAAATTAGGATAATATTAGAGATTCAAATATGTATGGAGTTGAAATAAAGTTGAACATTTCAAGTTATTTTAAATATTTTAATTATAAATAATTGTAACACATTTTATTATATATAGTAAAATCAAATTACATCGTACTTATAGTTTTATTTGGCATGCAATTCAATACTTCGTTAACACCCGTAAAAAATTATTTAAATATTCTGATTTAAAACCTTTGATTGTGTTCCTTAATGCATTATTAATTAAGTACATTACGTATATCAGTAGTAAAATTAATATTATTTCCTGAAAAAATTTATTATCAAAATTATTCGTGTCTATAGATAATACTTTTAATCGCTGTTTTATACATTTTGCTACAGTAAAAATATATTACAGATTCACACTCATTAACGCAAATATTAAAAATATTTGATTAATACATAAATAAGTTTTTTTACTTATATTAGATTTGTAATAATTTAACTATTGTAAACTGGCTTTTCAATAACGGTTTTTTAAATATATAATACTCTCAGAAATCCATAATATAGTATAAAAAATAAGTGTAATCTTAAAGTAAGTACTTCAAAATATTTTGTATTTGAATGTTGTGTAAATATTTTAAAAAATTGACAAGTATTGATGATAAACATCTTAGATATGTCTTTTATGCAAAATTTGTATTAAAAGAATAACGAGTTCTTTTAGTTGGCTTATTTCTACACTTCAGTCAGTAACATTTATTAAAATCAGGCTTTCTCTTTATATTGTGCATACTTCAAAATACTGCATTTATTGTTGTATCATCATTTATTATTTAAGTATATATTATAGAAAAATATATCATTGATATGAATGCACTATAAAAAAATTGATAATAACATTAATAGTCAATGATAAATATATTATGATTTCACTTGGACATTCAGGTAACCATCAAGTTCTTTAAAGATATATCTGCACATTGAAAATTTTACTGCAAATAAAGTCTTCATTTGGTACCTTTTTTTTAATTATATTTTATAATTTTCTTTAATTTTTTTTACATTTATTAACTTCTCAGTTTTGAATAAATTTTCCTGTTTTAATCAAACAGGACAATTATAAGAAATATATATTTTAATATTTTTTTATATTAACTTATAAAACTACTGTTTGAGCAGATGACTATTAAATAGAGTTTACAATAAATACTTCGCGGCATAAATTATTCAACTAATTAAACCACAGTTACTAAGATTGTTTTGTATGATTACATCTGTTACAGCATCGAAAACAAATTGAATATTGTTTGTATCAGTCGCACACGTAAAATGAGTGTAAATTTGCTTCTGTTGTTTTCGTTTGTTTAGTTCTTCAAATTTCATTTGAATATATTGCGCGCATTCATCAAAAGTATTTCCTCCTTTATAATCCGGGAAACATATAGTCAAAGGACTTTTCGTTATTTTTTCCTCAAAGATATCCTTTTTATTAAGGAAAAGAATGATAGATGTATCCACAAACCATTTACTGTTGCAAATAAAATCGAATAATTTCATCGATTCAATCATTCGATTCATTTCCTCGTCTTCCGCCAATACTAAATCGTATTCGCTCAAAGCCGCGCAAAATATAATTGCGGTCACGTCTTCGAAACAATGAATCCACTTTTTTCTCTCGGACCTTTGTCCTCCTACATCGAACATTTTGAACTGCAATCATTTGAACGAAAAGCGCGTTTCCACAATGCCCGTCGTTTTGATTCTCGTTTTTAAAACGTCCTGTTGCGTTGGAATGTAGCTCGGCATCGTGATGCGATCCATCGCGTTTAAATAGTAAGCTGCTGAATCATTTAATTGATATTCACGACTGCGGGCAAAACATTGCTGAACGCCAGAATCTTGCCACAAACTTTTCATCGAAACCACCAAGTCATTGCTCAATTCTCCTTCGGGCGTAGAAGCTGCCAAAGTAAAAAATTCCCTGGCCACGTCGAGTTTGCTCGAATCTGCGAAGTTTATTTTCAGTTGCTCCATCGCCCGAATTATCGTCATTAAACTTTGAATCGTGTTACTGTATACAACGGGCTTATATTGTTCGCATTCCTCTTGGCTGTAGCCGGTTTCGTGAATTATTTTCATTTGTTTTACTATCGTGGATTTGCCGGATTCTCCTGCACCAAGTAAAAGTAGTTTGACTTCGTTTGCTCGTTTTTCTCCATCTGCGCGGAGGTCTTTGTCAATTTTCTTGGACCTTTCGCTGGCGGCTTTATCGCCAATAGAACTTGCTGCACATCCCATTTTTGTGAATTATTTTTATCTGTAATATTTATACAATTGTATGACTAGAATAAATTAGAGATTTAAAAAAAAAACATTAAACACTATGATCTTAATTACAATTTAGACAATTTAATAAATAAATAGATTCATAATGTACCAACATTTAGGATATGAATGTTAAAGAAATAAAAAATTTAATTTATTAAATAATAATAATAACTTTATCAAATGTACTTATCTAACATTTAAAATATTTAAAGTTCATCAATATTGAAAGCATATCACACTTAAAAAATTGACATGATTTACTAAAACTAAAATCTTTATCCAAATTCTAATAATTTAAACAGAATATTATATAATTAAATTGTTACTATGTCAATCATACAAGTAAATCCAAAATTAAATAGTGGTTTAGACCAAAATTTTCTATTTTCAAACCAGTGCAAATGTAATGTAATTAAATTGTTACTATGTCAATAATACAAGTAAATCCAAAATTAAATAGCAGTTTAGATAAAAATTTTCTATTTTCAAACCAGAGCAAATCATAAATTAATCTCTGTTAGGTTAATAAATTTGTTTTTAAATCAAAGAACTAAACTTTTTATTATAATTAATCACATATGTAATACTTTATCATTACTTTTGGCAAGATATGAATATTTACATTTTGAAACATTTATAAAAGTGATTAAATTGTTGATTTTATGTGTAATGATAAGTTATAATATTAATCTCTGTAACGACTGTCATAGTTTAGAAAATAGTATAGCGATACTAACTGGATAAGCTAATGCATATTCTTGAAAATATTGTCTAATTAAATGTAGTTGTTAAAATGAAAGTATTTCAAATCAATATTCAAATAAACTGGTTATTTTTAATGAAATAGTATAACGTTTATCCTTATCCTAACTGATCAAGATAAATGGCTAACAGTAGATAAGCTAAAGGGCTTTATATTGATTTACGGTTACAATTATTTTGTAAAAAGTATTAACTCTAAAAGTTTTTTATAATTTTCAAAATCAGGAAAAAAAACAAAATTAAATAATAAACTATTCTTACCTTAAAAAGAACAGTAGTTTTTCCTTGAAATATCAGATTTAAGTTTCCACCCCAATATTTTAGAGGTTAAGTTTGGTAAATATCTTTTGTAACTTCAGACTTTTAAAATACGTTGTAAATATTTGAATATACTTAAACTGCAACCTTGTTTCTTGTATAATGTTTAGATCACAAAAAATAGTGCGATGTCGTTAAACATCGTATAAATATTAGTGCATAATGCAACCCTATCACAGAGAATTTGAAGTAAAAAAACACTCGATACTCGTTTGGCGCGAACTTATAACTCGTGCGCAGCTCGTTAAGCGGTTTTAACCAAGGCTTGAAATTGTTTTAACGGTCGTTAAAATTTACAAAATTGAAACCGAACGCCATGTGTAAACAAATGTTGTCGCGTCTGCTACTCTACTTCGACCATCCAGCTTCGACTAAGTACGTTGCGTTAGCGGCTTTTGCGCGCGAGCGACGAGTCAACGCCCGTAAACGGTCGACAATATGGGGTGCGTGTTTTACCGACACAGCGTGGATGCGTCACCCTTATCGTCGCGCCCTATTCAAAATCAGGAGTTTTTGTAACGGCTTTTGGATGCGGTCAGACGAAGCCTACGGCAGGCGTGCATTTTATAAATCAGTGTCTAGAGCGTTACTTCTAAGAAAAGCTTTTAAATTTGCGTAGTTTTCTCGTCAAATTCGTGGTTTCTTATATTTAATGAATTTAATGTAATATTAAACAAGTAAATTAAAAATTTATTTCACTATAATAATAATAAATACAATAAAAAATATCAGTGTTCTTTAAATTTGCATTACGAACTGATGTACTTTATGAATAAATTGCATTTGTATAAATTCATATGTATATCTCATTGATTTTAAAATAGTTTAAATAACCTATCGTAACAGAAAAGCTTTTCACCGCAATAAATTTCACTTTCACAGCGACAGGTCGCCTTACTTTATTTAGAAATAAATGTGCGCACCCTTGCAGCGTATATGAATGGAATAAAAAGATGAAGCTAAAGCTTAAATTACGCGATGCACAAGAGGGATAATTCAGAGGCGCGACCAAGTGGAAAGGCCGGGCCCGGCCACGACAAGACGGCGTAACAAACTAGCCGAGGGTATATAAACTAGAGCGAAGATAGATAAGCATCCTTAGAAAAAGGAAGATGAAGGCAGATTTATGCGGGAGCCGCTCTCGCTCTCTTTCCTCTCTCGTACTCCGCGCACTTTATCGCCTCGCGTAATTAGCGCGAAGGCGTGCGCGCGTGCAGTTTCGTCAAAGTAAGAGAGACTCGCTCGCAGGAAGCAGGCAGCAGCCTACTCCGCTCTCCGACGAGACAACAAAGCGCGAGGCGCGAGCGAAAGTGAGTTTGAGGGATTCCGCTCGCGCTCGCGGGCCTCTGCGGCTTCGACGAGGGTTTATATGAGGCGGCGCGCCGCGAGGACGCGCATATAGTCGCCCTTATGTATGTAGACAGCAAGGCCGCCGCGCGGCGCGCAGTTGGCTTAGCCGCGGAAGAAAAAAAAAGAAGGATGAAAAATAAAGTAGCCGAGAGTGCGCGGCTCTCGGGCCCGCGAGGATAAATTTTATACCATCACCGGGGCTCGTGCGCTGAATCCGTCGCGCTCCCGCATCCCTCTCTCTCTCTCTCTCTCTTACTCGCGACTGAAAGAGAGAGTTGCCTCGCGGAGCCCCTCTGACGTTGATGTACGTCGCGACCTTGGCTCGCGCAGATTGCCGCCGCCGCGCCGCGAGACTGACTGACAACAAGTGCTCCGGATAAGAAGAATCCTCCTTACCCACAAACTGGACGAGTTCAGAGGCTGGACTCGCCGAGCGCGCCGCGCGGGAAAGCTCGCTCTCTCGCGTGATTAAGGATACGGGAATAATTAGGCCCTCGGCTGCTGCTGCTGCTGCTGCCGCCGCTGCTGCGGGGAGTGGACCGATGCGAAAAAAGGCTCTCTCTCTCTCTCTCTCTCTCGCCGCGCGTGATTTATTCGGGACAGCGGGGCAAAAACGAGGCCGCTAGGACTCCTCTCTCTCTCTCACTCTCTCGTAATCTCATGCGGCGCGCGCCTCTACATACATATAAGAGCCGGCCGCGTGCGGAAATTAACGCAATTGGATTTCCAAAGGGGCCCCCGAGGCCCCGCCGGCGCGACTGACAGCGCGACTGATTTCGTCGCTCGTTTATATGTGCCGCGGCCGCCGCTACGGTGCATCCGCGCGAGAGAGAGAGAGGAGTAAATTTCGAGGAGAGGCTCTGAAAAACCCGGCGTAATTGATGGGTGGAAACGCGCGCAAGCTCCGCGGCCTCGCTTTTTTATCGCCTTCGCGGACTCTCGGCTTTTGTATATATGCAAAGAAACGCAGCCTCGTAATAATCCTTTTCTGATAAGAAGCTCCTTCGGCACGAATATATCCTCCACCGCCGCGCCACTTTGATAATAATTGGCGAGAGTTCGGGTCAGTTTTAGCGACTGACGCAGAAATGAATGTTCTTCGACCAGTCAAGAATACAATAACACCCGCAGGACAGAATCAGCGCGTCCTCCGCTTCTATCAGCTTCTGAAAAATCCCCTGGAATCCGCTCTTACCGTGAAGCGCGTCGATCAAGGACGCGGCGCGTCGTCAGGTTGAAGAAAGAAAAAAAAAAGAAACAGAAGAGAGAGAGAATCCCCCGGCCGTTCGGTAAACCTCTCCGCTTGGCCAGCAGAATTACCGGATAATAACGCGCAGTCCATCGAGTCTAATGGACCCCGCGGCGGTGGAACAAGTGAAATTTCCAAGGGTAACATTTCAAGCGTGAAAGAGTCTCTCTCTGCCCTCGCCGCCGCCGCGTTTGGCTACCGCGCTTCTGGCGCTCCTCGCGCCTCGCGTAAACCTCGCCGTCTCGCAGGTGGTCGGGGAGTCGTCTATGGAAACAGAGTTATATCGTTCGCTCTTTCCACCGACGCCGCCGCGTAGGAAGACTGCGTGACCAAGCGCAAAAAGCTCGGGAGACTGCGTATATACTGCTGGGATGGAAGCGGAGAAATTCCCGGTCGATCGCGTAATCTCCCCGCTATTCGCTCCATTAAGGGCCTGCTTAATGCGAGACCTCCTAAATAGCCTCTCTCTCTCTTCAGGACGACGGTATCCGGCCGGCAAATCGCGCGTCATCCCTCCGCGCGAGGAGAGAGAGAGCCAGAGGGAATTCCGCGGGAGTCGCAAGCAAAAAACCGCGTCCGCCGCGGGCAATTAAAGAGACGCACACACACACACACTCGAGCGGCGAGTAAGTCCGTTCCCTATTGTCACTCGTCGCGAGTTCGGAACGAAGAGATTCGAAAACAAATGCAGCTCTCGCGCGCGACGACGATCGTACACACCGTTTTTGCGGCGCGCGCGTATTGATGTCATTCGGCGCTGAAAGTCACGGAGAGCGAGAATGCGGCGCGATGTGTATATAAAAAGGAGGCGAAAGCGCGGCGCGCTTTTTTTTTCAGGAGCTCGTGGAGTACCTATGTGTATACCTTCCGCTCCGACTCGTTTCCTCCCCTCCCCTCCACAGATGCCTCGTCGTCGCGCGGTGCGTTTTATTGAGTTGTAAAATGGAAAGATCGCGGCGCGCATCAACGAGGCTGCCCAGTTTTCTCGGAAGATCCGCGGCGCGCGGCGGCTGCAATATCACTTTCGCTCGATTCGCGGGAGGCTATAACTATAATGCGCGTCTCTCCTCGGCGAGCGCGGCAAAGGCCGGCTCTAATGACCGTTTCCGAAAGTGCGCCTCTCGCGCACTGACGAGGGGGGACGACGCGCACCGGACATTCCGCGGAGGTTTTAATTATCGCTCTCTTAGCGGGAAAACGGTGCGCGCAAACAATCGCACGTGCAGGCGGACGGAGGGGCCGAGGGAGCTGCGGCTGCGCGCAGCTTCGCGGGGATAAATATATGTATAAAAAGCTATAGGGGACGTCAATCCGGGCTTGGAAGGAGTCGGAGAGACTTTATTAACCATTTTAATTGTGTCAATTCGTTAAAATTACTCGAGTTTCGAGAGGCCATTAAAATTTCTGACGAATCGCGTCGGGGAATTCGAGTCGCCTAATCTAAGAACGTCTGGAGGTAAATTACGGCGCTGAAGAAATTAAATTTTCGTTGTGATATATTAGTTTTCAGTAGAAAAAAAAGAATAATTGGGTTTTTGTTGTGGATTTTTTTAAAAAATTAAGTGTAAGTCTTCTCACTTCGTGTTCAGATGTAATTCGTAATTAATATGTAATGCAAAAAATAAAATATTTAAGCAAAATTGAAAATTTAATTAGAAAAAAAAGACGTGAAACTCAGCATTTTATCCATTCTATACAGCTTTGAAACAAATATAAATATGGTTTTATGCAACCAGATTTATATTAAAGCTTTCGTACTTGTATATAAACAAAAACATTTGCTCGTAAATTCCAAATGAAGAAATCGAGCACATTTTTTTTAGGCAAAAAATGACCTCCTGCATGCGCGACCCGAAGCTTTGAGACTCTCCTTTTGAGTTTAAATGCAAAATTTCTAATAACCGTTATAATACGCGTAAAATTTTATATTAAAAAAGAGAGTCATTTCTCACTCACGACGTACGCAATTATAAAAATCAATTATCGAAGGGAGTCAGAAGCAAACAACAAAAAGCAGATTGCGTCTTAGGAAGTAAAAGCGTGTCTCGTGCCCATTGTACCGCGCACCTAAATAAATGCAAGTGAGCGTTCAATCAGCGAAACCTGTCAAGAATAATTGGGCCAGTCGTCGGGCCCACTTCGACGACTCGCCATACGTATACCACGTAAAAAGCAAAGAAACGGCCGAGAGCAGATTTTCTCTATGGTGATTAGCTGTCGGACGTGGAGCGCGTTGTTGCGCATACGCGCCGAAAGGATATAAAAAAAGAAAGGCCCCGCGCGCGCGCGCAAATAATGCACCCGGCGGAGAAAAGAGGCGCACACGAAGGACAGGGGAGCAAAGGCGCGCGACGAGGGCGAGAGCGCGTGGTGCTTTGCGCGCTATGGCTGTAATGATGTTATTTTCTTGTAGCCGGCAACTTGCCGCGAAAACAAAAACTCGCGAGCTGCGTTACATGTGGACGCGCAGCTCTGCCAGCTCCCTCCCTCTCTCGCGTGCGTCGCGGCTGCGTTAGTTTTTATATAGACATCCCTTAAAATGTACTTTGTTTATTCCGGCACTGTCGGTAATTTCTTTTTGTTTTCGAAGCAAATGCAGAGGCACTTGCGAATTCATTCGATCACAAAGGGGGAATCGTTAATATGAAGTTTTAATCACATAGATTATCTTATGCAAGAAAAGCCATTTGTCTTTATCTGTTTAAAATCTTTTATTTAATAAACAGAATTTATAATTTTGAGTATCTTTCTTACATAAAGTTAAGAAAATTGTTATAGTAAACTAAGAAATTGAAGGATCATAAATAAAATTAAAAATTTGTCTATAATCATAAACTAAAAAAATCACCTTTACTTGATAACGTAATTATATTTTACTTAAAAACAAAATCTATGCATATCTCCAGTTTTAAAAAAGAACTTTTGAAAGCTCAATCAATACTTGATTTTTAAAGTAATAATAAAACTTGAAAATCAATTCAAATAGTCAATTATCTTTATTATTTGAAAATCTTTAATAAACAGAATTTATAATTACGACTATCTTTCATACATGAAATTAAGAACATTGTTATAGTATCTAAGAGTTCAAAGGATAAACTAAAAGAAACACCTATACTTTAATGATAACATAATTAACATATTAAAGTTAAAGTTAAAGTTAAAGTTAAAGTTAAAGTTCTTACATATTAAAGTTAAAGTTCTTAAGAATAAAACAATGTTCTTACAGATTTACTTTTTAAGTAATATGCTGATTATTAGAACATTGTTTTGTTCTTAAAGCAATGTTCTTAGATTTACTTTCTAGAAACAATTGCGAACTCAGTCAATTCTTAATTTTTAAAGTATAAATAATAATAAAACTTCAAAAATAATATAATCACATTAATTTTAACATTAATTTAAGGGAAGAAATAGAGATTAATCTGATTTAACTGTATCAGTGATAAATCAAAGATATTTTAGTTCTCTCCTAGTGTTTCAATTGTAAAATATAATTAATCACTATTAAATATTTATTATTTTATATATTTCTCAGCTGCTTGCTTAAGAAATCTTTTCAGCGTGTCAATGACTTTACCTACTATATTTAGTTCTACTTCTTTCATAAATTAATAATATTAATTTAAAGAAATATTGAGTAAATAAAAAATACTCAAAATTAAACAATCAAATATTAAATATTTTTAACAGTAAAATATTAAATATTTTTCATTATTTGTCAACACTCTCAGTTGCTTCCTTAAAAAACTTTTTCAGTGCCTCAATGATTTTACCTATTGTACGCACTTCTGCTTCTTCTCTAGACCTACCCAGACTCATTTCTAATATACTTGGAGTGGTATTCAATTGCAAAATTAACATAAAAGACACTGGTTCTTTAGTTTCAAGCAACATATGATCAAAATCAAGTTTTTCTAATTTTAATAAATTTTGAAACTCCTTTTTTAACGTAAATAAATTTTCATGTGAGAGATCATTGTAACACTTTCCTAACAATGTAGACAATTGTTCCAGCTTTGTTGTAGAATTCTCTTTCATTTTAGATTGTTTTGAAGTACCATTAGTTGTAGATTTAAGATTTCTTCTTTTTTTTAATTTAAACAGAGCATCTGAATCCAAAGAATCTGTTATGTTTTTTATCATTATTCTTGCTGCTTCCTGTTTTGCTTGCTTTTTTGATTTGCCTATACCATCCACTGTAATACTTGATGCTGTGCATTGCACATGAAATATTCTAGCATGTGGAGGACCACTTGGTTCTTTATCAGTGTAAACTGGCAGCTCAAGTTTCAATTCTCCACATAAAATCTAACGTTAAATTATAAATTATTATAACACTTTTTAACAAAAAATATATTTAATAAACTAAGAAAAAATTAGGAAACTAATAATAAATAAAGTTACCTGTAACTCTTGAACAAAATTATGCAACGAATCATTTTCTATTGATGAATCAACAGATTCTTTCTCATTTATTACATTGCTTGTTGAATGAACTATTTCAGTTCTGTTTAACGATAAAAGCATCATTCTTGCAGCATCATGTTTAGCATCTTTTTTAGAAATTCCAGAACCAACACTTTCTATACCACAACATGTGACTTTACATTTAAATATTTTTGAATCAGTACAAACCAAATATTCATATAAGGGAGTGATCCCACTTTTAGCCATTGTTTCATGCAAAATCGACACAGGATTTTTCAATACATCCATTGTAAAAAGTTTAAAATTTTTACTATTACCTACAAATGCAAACAAACCAAATTTTGAAAATTTAATAAAATATTTTAAAATTTTATATATTATATAGATTTCAAAAGATTTGTATACTATTATTTATGTTTATTTTATTATTTTATATTATTCAAAACCAAAAGCACCAAAATACAAGTTATTTACTTAGTTTTTATTGAAAATTACAAAATTTATTTTTAGTTAATTATTTAGTCACAAAAACACAAATAATAGTCACGACTATTATGTAATATAAAATATATAATAGTCACGACTATTATTTGTGTTTTCGTTGAAATGTACGAAAATGCTCGCTCCGGCAGCATATCCGTTCACGACTAGTATTTGTGTTTCTTTTACTACTTTACATTATTCAAAACAAACAACACAAAATTTACCTGTTATTTACTTAGTTTTTGCTGAAGACTACGAAATTTATTTTTAATTATTTACTTAGTTTTATTAAAATGTACGAAAATGCTCCGCTATGCCGGCATATCCGTACACAAGACGAGGTATGGCAACACTGAGCGTTGCTCTGCTGAGCAACGTCCGACGAGACGATTCCACACGATAATTCTACGAATCCATCTGGCACAATTCCTACTTCAAAAAGAAATGAGAGCTTACACACTGACGGACAAAAGCTGTGATACAAAGAAAAAATAAAGCTCGATCGCACATACGGTAATATTTAACAAATTATACAGACTTAAGAGATTTTACCGCTTTAATGCATTTTCGACTAAAAATTACTATCTTTGTACTAATAAAATTATTAACTAATATACTAAAATTTAATAGAACTATATATCAATTTTTACTATAATTTTTACTACAATTTTAGAATAATGCAAGATTGTCTCCGCTTTACTTAAAAGTATAGTCATTTTTAGTACATATAACGTTAGTGTAGAATATTAAAGTGAATTTTTTTTCTCGTCAGTAATAATACGTAATATTATTATTATGTATTACAAAATTAAAATATTATTCAATATTTGTTACGTAAAATAAAAGCTGGAAATATGTGATTTTTAAAGCTTGAAACTTTCATTTTAGGTTAATTTACATTTAATTGTATTACATTGAAATTTAATTAAATTAATAATATTAACAAGGAGATCGAGTATACGACATTTGAGTAATGGATTTTCCTGTAACTTTGGGATGTTTTCTAATGTTAAAATATGAAGGAAGCCGC
>UCOL01000960.1:0-46171 GCA_900474335.1 Ormyrus nitidulus
CAATAAATTAGTTAGGAGGAAGCTAACTGCCAATGACTTGGCAGCGGTTTTTTGTTGTTAATGAAATTTGTTGCCTTAATAAGACATACGAAATAAAAATTTTATTTTCAATATCAAATATGAATCTCCGAATAAAATTATGATGAAAGCTTCCAAGATAAAAATTTAATCGAAAAGAAATGTAAATCACAAGTAATATCAAAACGATAAAAGGAGGAAAAGCTTTCATCAAACTTTACATTAATAATTTTTCTCCTTTACTCTCGCGCAGACGTCGAAGCAAAATCGAAAGAGGTTCTTTTAGACTCTTTGCAATCAAACGAAAGCCCTGTGCTTTTTTTCTGCTACGACGGCACGTCAAGCTTTGCCTTTCTTAATGAGGGCGCTTGCAGAAATGGAAAAGGTCGAATTCGTCACGGCGCCCAGCAGCCGTTCACAGCATTTATTCAATCCGTTTCAAAATATTTGACATGCAAAAAAATGTTAAATCCATCAAATTTCAAATTGACAAGCAGTGACTATTTTTTATATTATGATATGGAATGGCGGAGAAATGTGCAGAATTGCAAATAATTGCATTTATAATACTCATTTATTGTTTTTATTTTAACGTTTTATTTAAATTTTATTATTAAATTAAATGCATTTAATTTTCAGCATTGATCGTACTTTCTATTAAAAAATTCTTCAAGTTTAATATGATTCTCGTCACCTTTTAGTAATTTACAACATCTTGAACAGGTCTTCGTTTTCCGTAATTTATTTACAAAGTTAATTAATTACTTCGAAGTAAATTGTTTCTCAAAGCAAACAAGTTCAGAAAAGAATTGCAGTTACGAGGAAATTAGCAGCGACGAGCATCTAACCATCCCTTTAATGGACAGCCCGGCGCCGGAAAGCAGCTCGGCGCAAATTTAAATACTTGCAAGGCCGCTCTTTCGTTTTCTTTAGCAGCGGCGTTTAAAACGGCTTATCTCCTGCATTTTCGCCTCTATCTTCGCGAAGCCCAATGATCTTCTCGAATTATACAATTTTCGCGTGCAATATATTATGCCGGCGATGCAGGTCGGGGTCCTCCGCGTATCGCGTCCGAAAAATCTGAGGCGAGGATTATCTTTTGCCCGCCAAGGCCTCGGTCCCTTAACGTTTCTGCCTTGAGAGCTGTCGGGTGCTTCAAAGATAGCTTGTATCGCTGCTCTACGTAGTGGAGTTTATCGGACGGCTAAATTTAGATGTTTTTAATTTCGAAAATTAAAAAGTTCTCGTATTATTTTTGGGAATCATTTTTACCAGAAACTGTATCAGTGACCGCTTTGTACGTAAGAAACTTTTGTAAAATTATTATATTGTTAAAAACTATGTAACCGGTCACAGTAAAAATAAGGCTTTCTAAATATAGAAAAAAATATCAAAATTAGTATTCGTAAGACATCTCTTAAATAAGTCATGAAAATAAGATTTTACGAATTCCCCGAAATTTCTTAAGATTGATGATCGAATTGCGCATTTAGTTTAAACAAATATTGTCTTCCCTTCGACTTTAAACACGAAAATTCGATCCTACTGAAATTTTGAATCACTCATTTTCAACGTCCTATCTAAAATTTTTGTGCAAACTCTACGGTCGTTCCAATAAATTCAGCCGAAAATTCTGCCAAGAGTATACCCAACAATCGCGACGTGCGCCGTTTTCCAGCCCAGCCTCGAACTCGGAAAAACAGCGGCGAAGCACATAATCCGCGAGATTCAATCACGCCGCTCGTGCAAAAAGCAAGAGAGAGAGGGAGAGAGAGAGAGAGAGGAGTGGTCCGCGCGACATACCGCGTGCGCGATATTCTTGGCCGAACGCTCGGCTCCTCATGAGAATGACGCTATAAATAAGTGGCCTGCAAAAATAGCCGGTAGGTGTGTGGCAGTTTTCGAAGATGAGACTCTCGCGACTTGAGGTCGCGCTCGGCCATGTTTATCTCGGTGGCGAACCGTCTGTGCTTCGGACTCGAACTCCCTCAAAGAATCCAAGGGTTTATCGATCGCTTTCGTGGGCTTGGCAAGCCTTTCGAAGGGTCTTTAAAAAGGCTGTATACTTTCGGGAGACGCAGTCAGGCGATGTTTCGCGGGAAAGGAAGGGCACCGGGCTCTCCCGATCCTCGATAAAGTTTTCTTTTGAAAATTGTTTGTCCGCTCAGTTTGCATAAAATAGAAGAGCTATTTATAGTTTCGTTGAGTTCTCTGACACTGAAGTGTAGTATAAAAGTGCCTTCGCTCTTTTATTCGACGAAAAAATCATTTTTTTTAAATAATCACGGCGAAGCTAAAAAAAATATTTATACTTAAAAAAAAAAAATATATATATATATATATAAAACTACGCTATAAACAAAAACGCCAAATCATCAAAGTCTCTCAGCCCGTAAGCAAGTCACATATAGAGTATCCAGAAAAATGTCGACTAAACGCAGGCCAGAAGAGAGTCGGAGCCGCGCGACGCGCACAATATAGCGTATATATCGGCGGCGCTCGAGAGAGAGAGAGATCGCATCAAGGCGATCGGCGCGCGGACGCGCCCGCCTTATTTTTAGCCGCACTCAAAGGGCGCGTGCGCGCTCGACGGCCGAGGATAGGATGCATCTGCCGCGCGCTCTCGATCGATGGTTCAGGGTCAGGGCTGAGCGACTGAAAGAAAATTATCGAGACCGACACCGGAGAAAAATGAAAAAAGGACGCTTGTGCCACTGAACTCGGGGCTGGCCGTTCGATTCGCGATGTTATTATTCTAATCGCTATTATGGCCTGAGGCGAGTTACTGAGAGGACAGCTTTAGGACGAGGATTTTTTATCATTCGGGTGTTCTGAAAATATTCATTGCGAATAGTCATGGGGACATGATGATTTACTGGCAGGTTCGGTCAAATTAAAGAGCCATCGGATATTGAAATAAAAAGGCCTTTCTCATTGCTTCGCAACGGCACATCAGAGCCGGTCATTTTAAGCGGTGACTTCCGTGCGTGACGCCCAAGATCGCGCCCTGAGATGAAAATGAGAAATTGCCTGCGGAAAACGTGGTCAACGGCAGTTAAGGCGCGCCGAGCCTTTGCGTTTCACAGTTGACCAGAGTCGTTAGTAGCTAGTTTGTATCTACTTTGATAGATGGAATGCTTTAAGTTGCAGCTGCGATCTGATTGATTAGATTTAACGACTTTATTGATATGTTTAGGCATGCAGAGGTGATGGAGCAAATTGTAGGTTTGATGACATTTTTTTTTGTCTACTCGTAGAAACCGTGAGTGTTGTAAGAAAGATTGCGAGTAAATAAGGCAGTAAGGAATGTATTTATAACTTTTTACAAGAGCTAACCGAACTAAACGAAAATTTGAGATTCATCTTCATGTAAAAAGCCTAGAATTATAAGTTTTTATTAAATTTCTTGATCTAAAAGTATATCATTCTTTTATAGAATCACTTTAAAATAATATGATGTGAATAATATGATATTAACTAACATAGATAAAAAAAGGAAATGTTCAATATATCATTAACCTGAATAGGCGATCAACAAATATTGGAAGTTTTCATTTCTGTACTTTCTTTATTAGAAGTTTACGCGACAATTTCCGCTGCTACTCTCTAATATCTCCTTCTTCTTAATTAGAAAAGGCATCCACAAAATTTTTTAAGTTAAGATTATCAACTGCTTTTTCCATCATGTCTAATTGAATTATAGTTTTATACTTGCGAGAATGAATCCATTTTGGAAAAGTTATTGTCACCATTTCCTTGTTATTTACCGACAATTGTCAACAACTAGGTAGTAGCATAAATTTTTACTAGGGGAAAATTTGATATGATTTCGTGCGTTTCTCAGATCAACTATTTTTATATAAATAAAAACAGAATAATACATTTTTAGCATAGTAGCGTCAAAAAATTTTGTTTCTATTTTATCTTAAGAGCAATGTACATATTATTAAAATTTTAATCTAATTTTGTATACACGCGTGCGGTTTACACATAAACATTTCTATTTCAAGACAAAACATTAAATTGATATATAATAATGTTCATTGTCCTTTGATCGTCTATAACCTTTCGTAAAATTACGAAAACTTGGTTAATTATGATGCAATGAAAATTATGTTTACACACACAAATCTGGATAGCACTGCCCAGAACTAGTTGCCAAATACATATATTTACGCTGAAAGCACGTCTATATTAGATGTATCTATATTCGTAGAACAAACAAATGATTTTGTTTCATTAACTTTCTCTCGTTCAGATTTATTACATAAACATGGTCTTAGATTGATTTTATGACTGCACAAAGCACTTTGAGTAAATCATCGCACAATTTAATCTCTTTTATTTGCATGTAAAATAATAAAATTTTCAACTAGACGTTATTGTCACATTCAACCTGCCTAAAAAGTAAACCTCAAAAAAACAAAAAAAAAAAAAAAAAAAAAAAACACTCGCCTCGGAGTCACGAGGGTGCAAAAACCCATAGCCTAAGAGCTCGCTCGCGGGCGAGGCGACTCGCCGAGTGTCGATCGAAAGTTCTACGAGAGGCGCAGCCTTTTTATCGCTCGATCGCGTCCGATGAATTCGTAAAAAGAGCGCGCCTCCCCAGGAAAAAAATTGCGAGTGCCTGCGAATTCGCGCGTATACCGGTTTAAAAATAGAGCTATCGCCCGTCGAGGTAGAAGCCCGAGCCTTCTTTTCGCCCGTTCATCGTGCTTGTTTTATTATTACAAGCTTTGAGAGGATTTAAGTCATCGCCTAGGTTCTGGTGAAAAATTCAAGCGCATTAAAAGAGCATTTGAATTAATGAGAAGACGAAATGTGATGGGATGAATCAAAGAGGTATCCAAGTCTCAGATAAATACCCTCATTCCGGAATGACTAAATTTGTTTAATGTATCATTTATGACGACTGGAATGATTTAATTGTAAAAAAATAGTCGGAAGTATGAATGAAATGTCGTATTTTACTTTTCGTTCGGCTCGATGCAGTTACGGTAAAAAGTGAGCAAGGGGGAAGAGCACAGGAAATAAATAAATAAAAGAGGATGAGGTGCACGTAGTTCGTCGTTAGATCGATTTCCCGCATGACCTTATTTTAGGTTTAGAAACGGGCACGCGTTATGGTAAGCGACGCGACCAAACTTACTGACACCTCAAGGCTTCAAACGAGCTGGTTAATTATTTTATCTTTTACATGCTCGCAAATAAGTACTTTTTCAAACGCATTCTCCAGCCTAAACCTTTGCTTATCTATTTCGTATTTATCGTTTTCACTTTCAGAACTTCATTTGTGCAATAAAACCCGAAATAAATCATTGTGAAAATAGATTTCGAAGTAGTCTACCTATATACTTAAATATTACGTAAATATTTGAAGAGTACAGATTAATTCTGAAAGCGATCTGGTATTTATTTAAATTTTAACAGAAATCTTTTACGGTAGTCTAAGGTATGCAACATTAAAAGCTCAGCAAAAATACATCGCTGAATATTTGAAAAGAATTCACGAAAACCAGCGAAGTGCCGTAGAAAAGTGTATGCACATTACGAAAAAGTTTGTTTCATTGTTTCATCACTCTTTCACGAAAACGACGTGATACTCAACAATGCAGTAAAACCTAGAAATAACTGCAAAGCAGACAGAGTGTCAAATATACATCTTCTAGATAAATTAAAAAATTATTCTGCTCTAAAGAAGTATACTTATAAATATCATAATACCAATGTTAATTTTCTCGTGAAATACTCATTATCCGTTATAAATTTTAAGTGGAGCACGACTATCTTGCAAATTAGTTTCAATATTTGGAAGGTATGCCTGCCCAATCACATTAAATTGTATTTTAGGAAAATTCTGCCTGTAATAATTTTGCAAGTAGATTTTAATGAAAATTCATCCAAAAGACTAAAATTTACTAAAAAATTTACTTCTCAATTCAAATGCCTCCTCGGTGCATAGGAAGGAAACGCGCGCAGCAAAAGAAGCTAACTCATCCTCACGCACTTATGATTATACAAGTCAGAGAAGGCGGAAGTTCCGCATTCAATCTTTTCTGCACGACGAAGCAAACTCAAAGAAGAAGAAGAAGAAGAAGAAGGCAGACGAAGAAGTAGGAGAGGAAGAAGGGCAGAAGGAGTTTTGGGTCGTCGACGAGGGGCGCAAAGATAATGAGCGCATACTTTCGCTACAATAGGGAAACATTTACGTCGCAGCTCCCCCTTGCGGCGCCGCTGCCGACATCGTCGTCGAGCGAGCATCGCAGCCGTTGCCGCGCTCTCCCATGTGGGTCACTGGGTTATTGCCTCCATTCGTCCTTCTCGGGCGACGCGTTCGCGAGGAGGAAGAGAGCAGTGCTTTCGTAAGAAACGCCGCAGGGAGGGGGAGAGGGTGGGAGACGCCGACGCCGCTCGCTCTCCTCCTCCATCTCGCAGCTCCCTCGATTAATTGCTTGATAGAGGATGCGACGGATATCGATGTTCCTGTTTAATCGACTTTTTTTCCCGATCCTCCCAAAGGGAGATCGTTCCTTCTTTCCAACTTTTAAGTTTTTCGAATATTCAAGGAAGTCGGCTCGATTACGCTGGAGGAAACTATTTATTACAGTAGTTTCAAAGCCATTAATTTATACTGCTTTCTTCTGGAATAAATGGCTGAAGGATCGAGCTGTAAGTAGAAAAGTACGGCATTGATCAGACAGAAAGATTTTAATTTTACACTCGAAGGACGAAAAAGAAGAGGCTTTGAAGACGCCTACCAAGGCGCGCTTACAGTTTCATAACGATACGAATTGGATCGACGGGAAAGTTCTCGTTCCCCTCGAAGTTCCCCTTGGCGTAAACATCGAAAGCCGAGAGGAAGAAGGAGACGGGGAGAGAGGCGTGGATAAGGAGGCCGCTCTATCCGGGTATCAGGACGCCCGCTTGCTGGAATTGATCGACGCGCGGGATTATCTCGATATTGCGCGGCACCGAATTACGTTAAGGGGCAGGATATTATAGGCGAGGATATTATGCGGCTTGTAAGCAGCCTGCAGATTCCTGCTTTAGTAATCGATTAGACGCGGCTCCAATCGCTATCTGAAATTACTTGTGGTACGTTTCAGCTGCAGTTGATGTTTCGATGAGCTTATTTCAAAGGGTCTGGGATTAAGTTATTTTGGAAACTAAAGGGAATAGACGTTTGAGGCAGGTTTTTCAATCGCTTTTAAATAGATCTTAAATCGTTCCTTTGAAAAAATAAAATGAATGATCAGTGTTTTGGGATGCTTGTCGGACATTTTTATTAAAAACTTGAAAAAGGAAGCTATAATGGTCGCGTACGTAGCGCTTAAGGTTTTAAAATACCTTTATAAATTATTGCTGGCACGGTAACGGTAATTTCCAAGAAAAGAGTAAAGAAAATTTAATCGAAGCGCAGCCTAAGCCGCGCAGAATTAACGAGGAACAATTTCCATCGTAAGAAGATTTATTTTTGAAAACAGGCTTTAAAAATTTTAAATCTTCCAAATTTTTTCGCAAAAATAGTCAAATAAACGAATAAATTAGTTTAGTGGCTAGAAAAATCCCATCATACTGTAGGCACGCATAAAATCACAAGCCTCGAGTCGACACCCCAACTGCGCGAGAGCTAAAAGCAGAAATAATTCGTTTTAAAAAGCAGCCACTCAAATAGAAATGAAAATGTTCGCGTTTAAAAGCTGAAAATACCAGGTTTGAACTTAAATAGACGTAAGTGAGCGTTATCGCTCTTATATTTAGCGAGCGGCGAATTAGCTGCGCGGTGATCTTGGACACACTCGGCGAGCGCGAGAGCGTCACCGGCGCTGCTTCCATTGCTATTTTTAATGATCCGCACTCGCGCGCGTATAAAGCTCTATTTACACGTGCGCCACTCGAGCCTCTCCTTCGCGATTCTTGCGCCGAAGAGCTGCTTTTCGACGGGCTACCCTAAATTCGAGAGGCGGCAGGCTTCGCTCTTTTCCTCTCGCGTCCAACTTTTTTGAAAGACGGGTATAAGTTAAAGTTCGAGAAATTTAAGGTAAATTTAGTGAGGTAAATCTTTGATTTTGAACGGCGAGGCTCTTTGCGAAAGAGCAAACAGTATTACAATTTCATTCTACTAACTTATTCGACAAGTATGGCCAAGGGAAGGAAATACGACGGCTGGTGAAATTTCTTCGGTTGTTAATTAAATATTCGAAATTGAGAAAAGTTGGCGAGAGATCCAATTATCATGCGGTTCGACAAAACGGATTGCAATCAAGAGCCGACGCTGGACTAAGCCTTTATCCTTTTAACTAGTAAGGAACTTTCAGAATTACATTCGCAAAGCACTCACCAAACAAGTAAACAGCAGTTTAACCACTGGGTTCGTGAATGCAGGAAAGGAGATAGAAATTCTTCGAAATTCATACAAAATAATAAAAAGTTTTAGACTTCGTAACTTATATATAATTTTACCCATTTGGATAGGATTGTATTGTTAGGATCTCGAGGCTTGTTTGCTCGATCGATTTATGACTGATGACTGACACTTAGGTGGAGTAGCTTTCACGATGAATTTTAGTGAACATAGCATAGTGAACATAACAGTATATATTATGAGTTTCAATATCATAAAAAAATCAGCGAAAAATGGAATAATCGATTTAAAAATTCTATTAATACTTTCTGTATTCATCATACTTGTTAGAAGAGGAAATTCTTCTCAATATTTGTCCTAGCGGATTTCCTTTTGTGACTCTCGGAAAATCCTCTCTAAGTCAAGTTGCATGGTCACAAAAGGAAATCATTTTAAAGGCAAATGTATTTTCAATTTAAAAAATTGATTTAGAACAAGAGGAAATCAGTTGGTTACTAAAGGACTTCTATGTGTAATAAAAGGATTGTAATTTTAGAATTAACACGCTAGAAAGTCAAAAGGCAAACGGGAAAAAAAAACTTTTTTGAAAACTTTTTCAAAAAAGCCCCTGTAAGCCCCGCCGAAGGCAACGCCGGAAGAACGCAACGCCGAAAGCGGGGCTTACCGGGGAATGAAGTCTTTTTTCCCCTTCGGGGAAAAAAGACCCCGGTAAATCTCGGTAAACCTCGGTAAACATCGCCTTCGGCGAGGTTTACCGGTGCTTTCTTACAAATCACCCCGGCCTTTGGCGGGACTTACCGGGGCTTTTTTGAGAAAGTTTTTTGGCCCCTTTGCGGAAAAAAATCTTTTTGGAAAAAGCCAGAGGCGGGGCTTACAGGTGTCTTTTTTCCCCAACGGGAAAAAAATATTATTACCGGGGAATAGAACCGAAAATATGCTCTTTTTGGAACCAATGAAAATTACATTCTCGACGAAAGGTTTGCATGGCAAGGAAGCAGTCCTTTCGTGAATAGCTTAAATCCTCTTGTACGCAAGAGTATTGATAACGAGAGGATTATCCGCAGAGGAATATAATTTCCGTATAAGAGGACTCTTTTTCTGAGTGTAGCATATTATAAATCAAAACAACAACGTATATCGCAAAAAAGAATTCTTCTATATCCTAAAATATATTTACAATATTAATGAGTTCAAAACTTCAATTCGAGTATGGATTCGATTAACGAGTATTTGAAAAATAACATTTTTGATTAAAAGTTTGAGGTTTCTCTCAGAAAAAAATACAGAATTCGGAGAAATACAGGAAACACAGGACTAATCTCAGTCTGATGTCTGCGTACATGTCAAAGAGACGCAGAGTTCAAAGTGTAGGTATACTTTAATTGCTGAAAAAATTAGTTTATCGATAGTTTGATTAATTTTCTGGAGAATTAAGACCTGAAGCAGCATAAACCTTATACTTTTATGTATTTTCAAATTCAACCCCTCGCAGAAACAACTTTTGTTAATATTATTTTTGTTCTAAAAAGGAGTTTTATAAAAAAATTGAAACATTCCAAATTCGATAGAGCAGCTAAGCAGAGTTAGCAAATGACTCATGGAGAGGGGCAACGAGGTCGTTGTTACAGGCAGTTGCCCTAACTCACCACTGGCAAGTGCCAACTCGTGCGCGATAACAGGAACGTGCAAAGATAAAATGTATATTTAAATAATTTACAAAATAAGAATCAATTTTAAGGTACTGAAGGCTTCGCTCCGTTATTAAGAGCATTATTATGTACATGGGCGTACACATAAAGGTTTCTTTTAGGCATGTAATTTCGTTAAAGTGCGAGATAAGAGAAACGATCAAAAAATCTGAAAACGTTAAATCTCTAAGACTTTTTAATACGAAACTACAAACGGAAACGAATGAGTCTCGAACGTATGCAGCTGAAAGCCTTACAACCCGGAAGGCTCATATAAACCAATAAACTTCATACTCCAAGTGCACGTCACGTACTGCACATGACGGCCCCGCCGCCGCGGATTTCACACCCGCGCAAAGCAGCGCAGAACGCAACGCGAGAAATCGGATCGTAAGCTGCTTAATGGCGCGAATTTAACAGTCGCGGTTATATATCCCCCGCGGGACGATTAATAAGGTGATCGACCGTATTACGCTGCCGAATAATATACAAACCGGAGCTCCTGCTGCGCATCCGTACTTATTCTTGTTTGTTTTCATTCGCTGCGAGAACCAGGCAAACTCTTGCGGACGCCGTCGGTTACGCGAGCAAGTGTACTATCGTCGGGCGCTGAATTTTGTGAAATAAGTGAGTCGTTTGCGTAAGTTCTTTGCGAATGGTTTTGTTTGTCCAAAAATTTGTTCCTTTAGAAGGACTGTCGTGTGGAAGGATTATTATTTTTCTAAAAATAATGGTTTTTATTAGTATTATTCTTAGTTGAATTAATAATGAACGTTGAATGGAGTTAATTAAATTACACGATGTAATTATTTGTACAATATTTGTAATTATTGTAAGTAAATTGCCAAATCATAATTTAATCGACATTTGGACATGTCGTGCTCAAATAATTAATTTTAAAGTATTGATACTACGCATGTTGCATGTATTAATTTGTGGATCCATTAAATTTATTATCGACAACAAGATATATAGTCTAACTCAATTAAATGGTTTTTCTTTATTTTTAAGACTAAAGTTATGTTAAGAAGCACATGAATAAGGCTATAAATAGAACAGCAAAGAAATCCTTATTTCGAAAACCGCCGTAAAATCGGAAACCGTAATAAAATATCTTCGCAAACTAGTCCGATCGGAATCTTTTATTAAGATCAGCAATCTCTACACAATTCCTCCAAGCATTCGTCCGTTAGAAATAGAACCGGGCGGGCGAAAGAAGCAGCGTCAGCGTCGGAATAACGAGAAATAAGTCCGAGTAGGCGAAAAATTGAGTCTCCAAACCGCTGACGTCACGCGACAATAAAACTCCGGAAAACAGGCATATAAAGGGGGAAAAGTACGTGAACAAACAAATCAGAGCCGCGGAGGCCCCGCCGGGGGGAGAAAAAAAATCCGAGTCGCCAGAGAGTCCAGTCTCTCTCTGCCCTCGAAAAATGTGGCGCCAGCTCGGGAGACTAGAAAACTTGCTAGAGAGAGAGAGAGAGAGAGAGAGACTGAACATCGCCTCCAGCCGGTACGATGAACTTTCGTGCCGAAAGTCTTGTGTGTATGTGCGTGTGTGCGCGCGCGCGCTTGCCTAACTTGTTTTTTGTCCCCCTTCCTCTGGCCGATGGCTCGAGCGAAACCGTTCGGTTGGTAACTCGGCCAGGACTCGGACGACTGCTTGTAGATATATCTGGAGGTGCTTTTCCAAGACACTAACCAAGCCTATTTTCCGAAAGGCCGGTAATCGAATTATCGCCCATATGGAAAATGGACTTGACGCCCTTGGCTATATTGATTGGCTCAATTATATTTCTCGTCGAAAGTCGCTGAACTTGAAGACACCGAGTCCTCGGTCCAGCCTTCGGTGTTTCGCGTGTCTCGCGAGCTCTCGGCTGATTTAGTTTTAATTTTGCCGGACTATTCTCGCGTTCGCATCACTGACCTCTGCAAGTTTCACGCCGATTTTAAATAAATTTCGCGACCTCTTATGACGTAAGTTACCAGCATAAATTTGCAAGCGCGTTTTTTGTACTTACACCGAAGCGAATGCGGGTCAAGAAGCGTTAATTTTTGAGCAGGTATAAATCAGACGCGATAGTGCATATATGTAAGAGTACGCAAGTATATAGATACGTCACGTTTTATTGATGCTATTTAAAGGCTGTCACCTTGAGTTACACGTAAAACATTCATTCATTAATGGAACTTTTCCCCCTTGGACTTGAACAAACTAATTCGAGCGAACACAATTTTAAACCGTTAATTAGAGTGTTTCTTGTGCCGTCGCTGCCGCTAATAAAAACTAATTAGATTCTCGGCAAAACTTTTTTTTCTCTACGCGGGTGTCTACTTTTCGCGCTGAATATTACTTTGTTAAACGCGAAAAACTTTGCTTTCAGCAGATTTAATTAATCAACAGAGAAATTTCGTCCCAACGGAGAGGAATTCCGACAATCGCGCCGAGCCATAAAATCACAAAACTTCCCGGCAGCTCCGGACGATCTTCGTTAATCAGACTTAGCCAGGATAACGGCCGCAGTCCCGGCCCGACGGCCGATGTCGCGCGTGTTTGTGCTTCAGCGGAATTAACGGGAATAGTCCTTGGCACGGTGTAAATTCGTGTCAGTTGGACGTGGCGGCGGCGGCCCGGCTCCGGCTGACGTTTAACGTTCGAATAGGAAGAAGGTAAATGCGATTATCTCCTGCAATTCCCCGAGAGTTGCGTGCTCGGGCGCCATGCACGAACAACCACGGAGCCGTGACAAATCCGTTACATTCTTGGAAACGGATACTGGCCGCTCGCCAAGGGGCTGCTAACGACTTTTCTCCCGAACATGATCTACGCCCTTGCCTCTCGTCGCGAGCTCTCTTTTCTTACCGCTCAACTCTCCTGCCTCCCAATTCTTACCCTCGTCCTTTGCCCTCTTTCGCGGCCCGTTTGCGCCTCGCTCTCCGCGGGCTTTCGCGGATTTTCCAAGTGCCAATTACAGAGTGTGTCCTGCATTTTTAGCGATATCCCTTATTTGAATTCAGGAGCCCTCTGGTTTAGAGATCGTAAACGATAATGATTAAAGCTAAAGCTTTATCATCCTACTCGCGACTTTATCAACCTTATAATAGTTATCTTTGATGCTTCAGTTTCATTTCTAGCCCTTAGTAATGCAATTTCTATGTGTAACCTTTAAAAATCAATTTGTAAGATAGATTAAGTTTGAAAGTAACGTTCGCGTCTTCGTAAATGTTGAAATGGGATAAGGCTTACACAGTTTTATCATCTTCTAATTTCTGCGGAATTTCCCCAGTTTTGCTTTACGAGACCGAAGTTTCCCCGGCAACGACTTAATTTATAAGGTACTTCGACATCCCCTCAGATTTCTATACCCAACGAGAAATCTGGGTTGTTCGACACTTTTAAAATGACAAATTTACGATCCCTTACATTTTCAGCGACGAGTGCGCGCGACCAACATTCCAACGGGGACTCGTAGAAAATTATTTATCGATCAATGACGAAGTGCCAATATAATTCCTAGACTTTTAGATCTGCAAGATAATAAAGTCAAGTACAATCAATGCTCAGGAATAAATAAAATTAAGAGCTAGGACACGAGGACAGTCTGAAAGCGCGAGGGGGAATTAAATAAAGCCCGGGAAAAAGGTCGAGCATCAATAAAGACAATTATTGTTTGCATATTCCGAAAGTAGCGAGAGAACATTTGCGCGCGCGAATCGAGGCGTTAAATCTTTAACCAGGCCCTTCGATCAGCTTCATTTGCCTTCTCTCTTCTCAGTGTCGGGTCGGTGCCCGAAATAACAGCGAGGTCCAGCGGAGGACTGGAAGAAGAGAGAGAGAGAGAGAGAGAAAAGCAGGGCTAAGCGCGCCAAGTCACGTCGCAGCCTGGAGGGGGCAGGGCACTGTTAAAGATTTAAGCCCTGATCGATGTTTTCTGCATGCACCTACTTGCGGATCCGCGTGGTTGTGTGTACGTGTTTGTGTGTGTGTGCATCGGCGACGTCGCGAACGCAGCGGAATATTTGGCTATTATGTAGGTCGATATGCCTGAATTCGCGCAGTAAAAATGTCCGCCCCCGGAGCTTTCGTGGAAGCGCGTGTTGGTGCGAGGGAGGGGGAGGGAAATATTGATTCCCACCTGAAAACGGCCGGTACTGTTTAATAAATTGCCACGAGAAATTTCCTTTTTCGCTTTCTTTTTACCTTTCGCTCGGGCGGATGTTGGGAAATTAAATTTCGAGCTCGCTGAAAGGAGGCATTTCAGGCTGCCTTGTTATATAAAAGGTTTTCGGAATTTTTACAATAACGTTTCCTGGATTCAATTTAAAACTCTCATCAACGTCGTTGAAATGATATATTTGAAGGTACTTTAGACACTCGAGCACGAAACCCCACACTACGATTCCAATGCAATGCAGAATCCGCTGTACGTTGTAGGATTATTCTCTGAATTCTACGGACATAAATCAGTAATTTTCATTGTAAGCCTCGCGGACAGCTGAAGTGTTAGAGTAGTGCGAGCGCGACGCTAATTGCTCGAACCTTCATTCTGTGCTTCTCCTCTCACGGACGGATAATTACTGTCTGTAATACAACTATGAGTGCTTGCGAACGTTCTAATCCTCTGTTCGTGCATAACCATTGAATGTTCAGCAACTTATACGACGATGTCGATGGATATAACCGTTGCAGAATAAATTAAATTTAATCAGACGTTGACCAGATTTCTCATCCGTATCCCCAATTCAGATTGTTTTCCATCGGCTGACGCAAGCACCGCTCCGACAATTTTGTTTTATTTACCAAATCGCACGCTGCTGATACTTCCGTCGGCGCCGGAAGGAAACTGTAAATATAGACACGGCGCGTGCAATTAACGTCTAAAACCGAAACACCGAACTTCTCGACTCGGGTAAAATTATACAGGCGATGCACGAGTTACAAAGCACACAATATTGCGAAGGCGCGGCGCGCGCACGAGTCAACGCAGATTACTCGCGGAAGATCGATCGGCCGTCGATGCGACAAAACCGTTGAGAAACAAGGCTCCGAGTCGAGCGAAGATTTTCATTTGCTATTCACGTGCGGGCGCGCGACCTTTTATTTTTTAGGTGAACGTACCACGAGGTGACTGAGACGCGCAGCGTAATAACTGGATTTCGCGACATGCACGATTTCGCGAAAGCCCGAGTTGCTTCTTATTATAAGCTTTAGTTTGTTGTAGAATACGCTTACTAACGCGCTTTTACATTTTCTCGCAATCCGCACTGCTTTGTATAGTTTTTTTTTTAAACGAGATGCAGCGTACAAAAGTAATTGTCTAGAATTTTCGTATGTCGTAAGTTTGTACAAGTCGTTTTCATGCAGTTATGCCCTTTCTCTCTCTCGCGCGCGGATCGCCATTAAGTTAAAGAATGCACTGTTTCGAGTAATTTATATTATTAAGCTTTAAAGTTGTTTATAACTGTTTAGTGCGATGTTAACTGGCGCGAAGCGAGCTTATAATTGTGCTTTTCACTATAGCAATAAGTTACAAGAGCTGTTTTGTGCTTGTCACACTTTTAGCCCGTTTCTTTCCATCCTCCCAGCAGCCAAGGAACTGCCTTTGCTAAGACATTAACTGCGAGCAAGCAAGAAAACGCGTCCATTGCGAATGTTCCATTCAAATACGGCAAACAACTAAATTCAGTCGAAACTCGGCCTCGGCCGTGTACGTTATGCGTTTTAGGCTAATTTTACACGGCAACAGGACGCAATGAATGGCAACGCGGAGCTCGAGGAAGGACCGCTTTAATATTTAACGCGTTGCCGTCGCGCGGCCTGTCGGCCTGGAAATTCGAAATTCTCGCAGCGTCCCGGCCACTGCGCACCGGGAGCCGCGTCGCCTCCCTCCTTGCGCAATCGCGAAAATATAGATACGCACTCGCGCTCTGCGGGTACACCCTCTGCCCCCCCTCCCACACGCCGCCCTTCCGTTCGCCGACGGAGCCATGCGGCTGTGTATGCTGGGAGATGCGCGTAACGGAGCCGTGTGGGCGTAAGGGAGGAGATAAAAGCGGCGCCAATGAATGGGGAATTGAACGTTTCATTAAGTCTCCGGCGAGCCGTGGAAAATTTACTCTCCGAGCGCCTCTCCAATTGAATTTGTCGCTCAGAAAGGATTTCTTTGTGCGCTGCGGGTGCGTCTTTTTTTTTTTTTTTACTCCATTTGCGACTTGATTTCATTCGGTCGGCATAATACTTTTATTGCGCACATTTATAATATATTCGGAGAAATGCAAGTATGCTTTTACGATGTACTAATATACGATTCTGCGGTGTTTAATAGAACCTAGATAAAGTTTGTTTTATGTAAATATTTTATGTGTACATAGAGAAATTACTGTTGACCCTTTCGATTACTTGTTCTCTATGTATAAAAAACAGAACATTGAATCTTACATGCGTTGTTCCCTTTTTCCAGCAAAAACTTTAAATTCTTACATAAGTACTACAAAAAAAAAAAAAAAGTAAAATCAAAAATAAAAGAAAAAGAATAGACGATACGGCGAGAACGAAGAAGAAGAACGCGGGCAATTATTCGCGACGTCCTGCAAAAATGGAGAGCCACGGTGTGCTTCTTTGCACCTTCGTCGCGTGCACGCTTACAATGGCATCGCCAGCTTTTCTGTACGAGCTGGAAGCGACGCGTGGCGTCGCGCCGGCGCTTCAACAATGCAGATGGGCAATTGTGATGGAACGCGACGTTCGTCGCTTTTTCCCTCCCTTTTATCTTGTTTAACGCTGGAAAAGAAAAAACTTTGCTAAATGAGCTCGAAAAACGCGCGCGAAAGGAGCGGAAGACTCGAGGGGCGATTTTCCCGTTCGCGAAAAAAGCCAGTTGAAAATTGGTTGCTTATACATCTCGTAAAACTCTTCTGCTATCTTCTGCTATCGGGAAGAAATTAAATTGGATCAAGCAAATACTGTTTATCCCGTTTAATTGAACTACTTATGAAATTCATTTCATAACGCCACCCAAAAAATTTTCAAATTCCAAAAGGATCCAGATTCCGAGCGTATACGAATACCTCGGGGGATGCAGACTATATCCCGACAAATCGCTTAGACAAAACCCTTGCGAAGTTTCCATTGTCAGGGCGCTGGTCATTAGGCGGTCGGTCGCGATCCTCCCGGTGACAACGCCGCGACACACAGCAGATATACGCCCGCGCGTCGAATCAATGGAATGCCGGCGGGCCGTGGGTGGCGCGCGGCGATATACCATACACCGCCGAGAGAGTGAGAGAGGAAAATCCGTATATCCGTAATTCGAGATCTCGGCGCTCTCCTCTTGCGCAAGCGAGACAAAGGAGGCGAGCGAGCGCGAGATAAATCGATAAGCCCAAAGGCTGCGCATTTCGAGCATTAGTTTTCAGCGGCGCTAAATTCGAGATCCTTTCACAAAAGCGAATCTGCATCACCTCGAGCGGTTGGAATGCGTTCCTTTGTTGGCCGCTTTCCGTTGAGTAAATTCGCGGGGCTCAGCTTTCGGTTTGATCTCGTTCGACGTCGTTCGACGCCATCGATTCCACGGCTATTAATTTATTAGCGCCAAAAAATTTATTTCGATTTAATTTTCCCTCTTTTTCCCCTTTGCAAAACTGCCCGATTGTACTTGCCGCAGAAAATTAAAATTCATTCATTATCGAATTCGTTGATAAATGTAAAATTTTTTTTTTCATTAATTTCGAATTCCGTGCAAGTTGAAAGAAATATTCGAAAAAAAACAAGTACATTCAAGAGGCCGACGTTAAAACTTTAGCGTACACCGGCCATTGGCGGCTCGCAACAGTTCGACCGCAGTCATGCGATTTCCGGCAATGTGAAATTGGCCGGAGATGCGCGAGTAGCATGCGGCGCGCGCTCAATTCCCCCGCGCGCTGGTGTACGAATCGCCATTAATTCTCCGGCAATTTTAGCCACACTCGCCGCCGCAGCCTTTAAGAGTGTGTAATTCATTTCGGAAACGTATGAGAATAGCGCGGAGGTATTCCGATTTATTATGCGTCTGAATTGCGATGGGATATATAATGCGAATTTACGAGAAAAATGCCGGTGAGTTATAATTGTCCGCTTTATCAAATTCATGAGCTATTGCTTCGATAATAATTCAATTTATATCTGGGCTGAAGAATATAAATTTGTTTTTTTTAAGCAACATTACTTTAATCGGATTGTAGCGTAACTTTTGCGAAAAAATACTTTCAGTGCTAAAAAAAATTTTTTATTTTTCATAATTATACGGCACTTACAACTTTTGATCTTTTCATTCGTTTTTACTCAATCGAGCTGCGATCGAACATTCAATTTCTGCATGAAAATGACTGTTTATAGTCACTTGACCCGCTTTCGACTCCTCGTTCTTTTTGCCTTTGCCGGCGCTTGATAAACTATATCTTTCCGCTCGTTTCCCGGAAGCTGCACTCGGAAAGTGTCTTTGAGCACTTTAGGCGACGACAATAATCCACAGATACAGGGAGCGGCGGTGAGCTTGCAACCGATGCCCTGTACGCGCGATTCCCTCCCAGAGGAAATTCGGAATTTCAATTTCAGCCTTGGTTCTTTTATGCGCCGCTTTTCACGCGTGACCCCGCACTTGCGCTCAGACTTTATATGGATGAGACCAATGCGTGCATTAGAAGTTTGCTGTTTTTAATAAAAAGTATTTTGCTCACTTTGGTTGTGTATCATTAATTTTAAGTTTTAAAAACTACAGTAAATGTAAACAATAGTAATTAATCGGACAAAATATTTGAAGCTTTCGTATGTACTTCTTTCGTAATCGTTCTTAAACCGTTTCCATCCGAGTCCGCAGTCTCCTAATTCCATAAAAAGCTCCGACAGACGTACAAAAGCTATGAAAAGTGCGGTTGAATGGAAAAAAAAATGAGCCCGACAGCCCGTTAGCGCCGCATAATCAGCCGTTAATTACCGCTTCATTAGGAATTCGGCTGCAGTGCAGGCCGCGCCGAAGAATAGCTAATCATCGAGATGAAAAGGAGCGCCGGAACGAACGGACAGCCGGAGTAAGGGGAGAGAGGCCAGACGGAAACATGCGGGATAAAGGCAGTGAGGACACGCGAAAGTAGGTTGCTCGCCAGACACCGCCAGCCAAGTAAAGTATCACACGGCGACGCGCTAACGAAATTTCGAACGTCGATAGATTTATCTCCCTTCTGCTAAAGAATGAAAAGGAAGAGCGCACAGCTCTCGCGAGGTTATTTTAATGCTTGAAAACTGATGGACTAAAGCCCGCGAGCAATTCGTAAACTTATACATGTATACTATATATATATTCTAATCATCCTCCTTGCCGCGTCCGTGAATGAGCAGCTATTGATTAAGCCTTTTAAACAGCAACGAAATTACGAAAGCACGAAACGCTATACGTCGGCGGCCGAATTACGTAGGCGTATGTCGGCGATAATGCAACGGAAGAGGCGAGAAAATGCGTTCGTGCAGCACATCGGAGGAGGGCGAATTTACGCCTTCGAAATTGAATTGTAAAGCACGGGTTGGCGCGTAATGAAATTGCGGTCTAACCTTAGGCCGTAACGGCGCCGATGCGACGTTAAATAATGATTGAACCAGGTGCGCCTCTATAATACGCTTTCGATATTAACGGGAGAGAATTCGATCGACGCGCTGAACATAATTCAGCAGCTATATTTTTAGCACATTCCTGATGGTAAGCGGGCGAATAGCGAATTGGAGTGTGCATCGAAAACTGTCTAGAAAAAGAGCAGATTCAAATACTGCAACGTCGGCAAATAAAGTCCGGCGCTCCATTCCTTCCAAAATTCAATTCCAAATCGATTCTAACGAGACCTCGTTATTTATAACCGGCGGCACCCTCAACAACAGCAGCCTTGTCGCGCGCGTCTCAAGGGGACAAAGGCGTGTGCGCCCGAGTGCGTCCGGATTTAGGCGAGCTCTTAGGCGATTCGCAAACCGAGCCGCGTTATTATCGTAACGAAGATATACAGTCCTATCGGCAATTTATTCGAAATTGACCTTTGACATGTCGCCTCGTCGCTGCCAAGTGAGAGAGGCTCGCGCGACATGACGCGGAGCCTTCTGGCAGCCGGCCGAATTTCGCGGCAATCTCGGTAATTTTCTAGCGGGGAAAAACGCAGGCGGAGAACGCGCTTTTTCGGGTAGCCGCGCGTCGGTAAGGACATTCGAGCTTTTAATTGATTCTGACGAGACGGAGGCAATATTTTTCGAGGACGCTCGGATGACGCGTCTCACGCGGGGATTTATTAATTTCGAGCGACGCGCGGCTTAAATTCAATATATAATTCGATAAAATGTTTGAAAGCCAATTATTCCGCTGCATCTCGGAGTTCCGTTGGAAAGTGGGTCGAGTGGGCCAGCTGATAAATATTTGCGTATATTTTCCTCAGCGCGAGAGCGACTTTTTTTCCGCGGCGTTCCCTAATTACCGCCGGGGAAAGTCGCCAAGTGGGCGCAATCCCGTGAAGATCTTCGCCCGATGAATGGAAAACTTTTCTCCGCCGCGGAAGCGGAAAAAGAAGCTGAATAACCGCCGCTCATTGGAATCGGCCGAAAGTTTTGAACGCCGCTTTGCGCCCGAAAATTGTATGTGTGCACTCGAGCAGGTTTTGCGACTGCAAATAACCGCGCCGAGAAATGATTAATTCGATGCACCTATATACTAATTCATTTAATACTGGAGTTATTTTAGAGAGCTGCCGCTAATTCTAATCCTTTTGCCACTTATACGGCATTAGGTCAATCGAAAGATTTACTTATGTAACTTATGTAAAATTTACTTATTCAACTTTCCCTATCCGGTAATCGGATAAAGCTCTGGAGGCCCCCTATCAAATTATCGGAGTTAAAAAAAAAGACATCTCGCCAATAATTATGCAATTCGATAAGCCGAAAGGCATAACCCTGTCCGAGCGGCTAACCTGCTTAACGGAACGGACTGCGCTCGCACGCCCGAGAGGGCGAGAGAGAAAGAGAGATATCGACTACTGGAGGGTTTCTCTCAAAGCTGGCAATTCAGCGAACCGATCGAGGATTAAGGCCTTATATATCGAGGACCGGCGGCTAGAGCCAAATAGGTAAAGGGGGAGTAAAAAAAAGGAAAAAAAAAGAAGAATCGATCGGAGGGCGCGAGCGCGATATTTTTTTTTAATGGGATAAAAGAGCCGAGGCGCGGAGGGAAGGAGAGAGAGAGAGAGGCGGACGGTGAAAGGGGCTCGGGGAAGAACTTGCGTTATTCAATGATACGAATGCAGACCCTTTCCTGCCGCCTTTATTTTGCTTGTTTAGCGATGAATGAAAAACGGCACGAACCGCGCGCGCGCGGAACTGGGTCAGAGCGCAAAAAAAAAAAAAAAAAATTAAGAATATATTCAATAAAGCGGGAACGCGCGCGGACAAAGTCGTTTGCCGGACGGGGCAGGCTGCCGAGATGAAAGGATCTTATTGTTTGCTGTGCTAATTAGTTTGAGGAATATGATTATCGAGGAAAGCCAGGATTTTATGCGTTAATGCAGATCGACTGTATTTGTATGGTTATTGAGAGAAGCGAGGCAAGTGGATTGCTTGAAACTAAAGTGAAAGGGGCTCTTTTTGTAAAGACTGCAAAATCGTTAGGGAGAAGTTTCAGTGTTTGAAAATAATCGTTACAAAAAAAAAAAAAAAAAAAAAAAAGAGCCTAGTAGGTGAATTCTCTCGTTCGGCCGTCGAGAGTACTCGGGTTACACAGAGCTCGCAGAAACTTCAAACGGAAAAAGTTCAAAAAACATTTCGAGAGTAACCGCGCGGACTTACGAGGGGATCAAGTCTCGCGGAGAGCGAGTGAAGCTGGCGAAAAATTCTAAACTGCCGCGCGGTCGATCCGATCCGCGTTTCCTCTTTTTGGGCAATTTGAATATAAAACCCTCGCGGACGCGCGGCGCGTACCTGCGGAAACGGTGTATAAATCTCAAAAGCCCAGCGGTGGAAGATCGCATCTGCGCGTCCGCGGGGATTTCCAGAGAGGAAAACAGCAAGAGGCCTCGGGAGTGGGACGATGGACGAGGGAGATAAAGCCGGCTCTTCCAACGCGGACTGGAAATTCTAAGCGGAAGCTGATTCGGAATTGAGGACGAGAAACTGCGGAGATCAGCCGCTCCTATTCCGAGTATATGTACTTCGTTCGCGTACACCTGGTTGGGGGCTTCTAAACGAAAGATCGGGCGATTCTCGCGCGTCGTTTCGACCGAATTTCAAAACAATTGCCCAACCTTAGCCCCTCGATATTTTTAGTGAAACGGCGAAACCTTGCTAGAATTAACGAAGCCTCGAAACTTAGCTTGGCCCGGTCGGAAAGAAGGAAATCGGCCGTGCGAGAGCAAGAGCCGAGCGGCGTCGGATAAGAAGACGAGAGAGCGAGCGACGACGAAGAAAGGGGGGAGAGAGAGAGAGCGCGCGCGGAAGCGGAGCTCTCGGCGAGAGGGTCGAGAAAATGGTCGGCCGGCTGGCTTGGACACGCGGCTGCGAGAAGAAGAAGCAGCAGCAGCGGGGAGGTAGGGAGGGATGGGGCGCTCAGCGAGCGACGAGGGTGGCTCCGATGATCGTCCTTTCGAGGAAGTTGCCCTCCTTTGCCACGCACTGCGTAGAGAGCCGCCCCCCTCCCGCTGGCTGCTTTCGAAGTCACTAGGTCCGAATGGAACTGGGTCAGCCGTGCCTCGTGCTCGTTTGTCGAAAACTCGGCGAGCGCGCACGCGTCGCTTATACTGTGCTCCCCCCCGTCGCTCCTCCGGCGCGCGCGAGTGGGTGTGAGAGCGTATATAAATGTGTGTGTGTGTGTATGTGTTGGAATGCCGCGTTCGAGTGCGCGGCCCGAGACGCGCGGAGGGCCTCTTTTCCGCGGGGAAGAGGTCGACGCGCGCGGCGGCCTGGTGGATTTTCGGGCATAGCTTTTCCGAGCGAGAGCCGACGGAAGGCTCGGGCTCTCGGCTCGGCTCGCTGAGTCGCGGCACTGTCGAGCGACGCCTTGACCCTATAAATATGTCGGCTCGAAGACGCTGTCGAGTGGCGCGGGATCAGCGAAATCGAAAGCATGCGAGAGCCTTTAATAATCAAGTGCCCATCTGCGCTGGAAGCACACTCGCCCGATCCACCTCCTCCGAGTGGATGTGTACGTGTGACGCTCTGCGACTGTGTGCGCGCGCGGCTGTGGGTGTGGGTCTGCGTCTGCGGTGACGCTTGTGTGCGTTGGCTGATTCGCGTTTATTTCGCGGGCGAATGCATGTGCGTGCGTTTGAATCTCCGGGAATCTGCAGTATGCCTGTAGTTGCGAGAAATTCGAACAGCACACCGCCGTCGTTGAATATTTTACATTCGTCCGCTGCGCCTAGATTACGACGAGCCAAAGAGGGGCTTTAGCCATCTGTAAATCTGTAAGAATCAATCTTTTTGCGTAAATGAATAGTCTCCTTTGTGACAATGATCAAGGAAGTTGGGAGTTTATTGATGTACAACTTTGCTTTATGCTCGCGTGGATCTTTAGGAGCTCGTCAAGTTTTTCCTATGAGCTTTCGTTGTCCCAGGGAACCTCATCAAAGTTCGTCATAATAGTATACAGCCGCGTCGTTAGGTTTCTTCCGACGTCCGAAACGAGTAATAGCAGAGTATTCAATTAAGTCCTTGGTGATTTTGGCTGCAGTCGTTTGAGAAAACGGTTTCAAGTTGCGGGAAAGCAGTTTAGGGCTGCCTTAAAAAGAGTTATTAAAATAAATCCCCAGCGGTATTGTTTTCTTAAAATTTTGGACTTTCTCGCATTTGTCATTAAAACCTTTCGCTTCCATTGATGCTCCATCGAAAATAAGCAAACATTATAATCGAGTTGATCTATACTGGAAATTAAAAGTACAATATAAATTCGGAGCCTCGAAGCGCGGCAGAAGTAAAATAAGCACCGAGCCGAAGCGCCCGCCGACGTGTAAACAAACACGAAGATTAAAGCGTCCTTTCAATCGAAAAGTCCATTTGTCTAAATTTAATCATCCTAAGTGCCCCGCTGAAAAACAAATCGATTATATCAGTTTGGCGCGCTTCGCTTAATGATCTCTCTCTCTCTCTCTCTCTCTTAGTCCTGCGCAGAAGCCGCGGGAGTAAATGTTTGCTCTCGCAATAAGGCGGAACGAGTCGTCGCGAAAAAGGGAGGAACTAATAAAAGAAGGCAGGATGGCTCTCCAGAGCTGGAGCGGCGTAAATTTTCCGGAACGTCACGCGCATGAATTACGAGCTCTCTCTCCTCTCGCCGAGCGGACCAACTCGGGCCACCGGATAGTGCGTAATTCAAGACTCTCTTTCTCTCTGGCGTGAATTAAAAATTCGCTCGCTGCCGACGAGAGCCGAGCGCGAGCGATCTCTCTCGCTCCCGACCCAGAAATAATTGGCCGCCGCTCTCTCCCTCTCTCTCTCTCCGACAGAGGCTCTCTCGGTGATTTTTGGATTCTATGTTTACGTGCGAGAGTGTGTGGGTATATAGGTATACGGGCGACGCGGCGACCGGATCGGTTATGTAGCGACAGTGGAAGAGCTTTTTCCAAGCTGAAGCGAGGTCGCGGAGACGGGCTTGAACTTTGCACGAGTCGCGACCCACACTTTGCGGAAACCTCGACGAATGTCTGCGACGTGTTCAGAGATTCGACGAGCCACCGCTTTTTACTCGCTTTAAACTTTTACGGCTTGGATTCGTTTATTTGGAGAAAAGCGCATTTTCCGCCTCCCTTCCTGCCAGGTCGGCCGTTTGTTAAGCACTCCAGCTTCGAATAAAGGATTTTAAATCTCGAGGGAAAGAAAATCTAAATATTGAGGAGGAAAATTGCTAAGGATAAAATTGATCGGCTGTCGAAAAGGTTGTTGAAAATGAAGTTACTCACGAGGATGCGTCCAGTGGTGGTCTGTCCGGATATGAGCTCGCCGGCCCAGTCTTTGGCTTCGGTCATAAAGGTCCCCTCGAACTCCTTGCCCTGGCGGGCGGCCTTCTGCTCCTTCTGCTTGGGGTCATTGGGCGCGAACTCGGGCTCCTTGCGGCAGCAGAGGAACGCGAACGCCCGCCAGAGCAGGACGATGAGCAGGCCCGCGAGGAAGGTGAAGATGCTCGAGAGCACGAAGCACCACCACTTCCTGACCTTGAGGCAGTCGTCCACCGGGGGCTGCTCGCTCGTGTCCTCGCACGTCATGGTGTCGCTGCGCCTCGGAGCTCCTCCCCGAGAATGAGAACGTCCAGCTCAGCTCCTGCACGGAGTAGTGAAAGCGCCGCCGGTCCCGGTGTCCAGGGCGCTCCTCCGCCTCCTCCTCCGCCTCCCCCAGCAGCGGCGACCACAGAGCGGCCGCTACCGCTGCTGCTGCTGCTGCTCCTGCTACCGCCGCCCCCGGATCGCACATTCACCGCTGCGTGCGGGCTTGTACCGCTCCTTCCGCTGCGCCAGCTACGCCGCCTTCGGCTGCACCCTCTGCTCTCCTGCCGGCGCTCCCTGCCCTCCTGCTTCCTCTGCTGCTGCCGCTGCCGCTGCTTGCTGCTGCTGCTGCTGCTTGCCCGCTCTTCCTGCTGCCGCTCTTCATGCGCTTCATAATTAACGGCGTGAGGGGCTGAGCCGCGCCGAGGAGCAATGGCTTTCGAAAGGGGGAGTCGAGCTGGTGTCCAGTGGCCGCCAGCCGCTACCGGGGGCCGCAGCCGCCTTGCACCCTTTGCTGCCCGGCTGCCGCTGCTGCTGCTGCTGCTGCTGTCGCTGCTGCTGCTTCTTAAGCTGACCTATTCCAAAGGCGGGAGGAGATGCCTCCCTCTCTTCCCAGAGCTCCTCTACATGTACGCGCGCGCACTCAACACACACACGTACGGGGGGAGAATGGAACACTCGCGCACTGACAAAAGCCACCACCAATGCTCGAGGGAGCGGAAAAAGAGAGGAAAAAAAAGTGGCGACGCGGCTATCGCTCCTTCCTCTCTCTCTTACTCCCCCGCTTCCAGCTGCTGCTGCTACTGCTGCTGCTGCTGCTGTTCGCCAATACTTTTGCCGAATGCCTACGACATTTCTCCCGCTGATTATCCACGATGCGAGCAAGTGCGGCCGACGGTACCAGCACTCGCGCAAGAGTCCCTCCTATCGAAGCTGCCCCCGAAACAGTCCCTCTCTTCGCTTTCTTTTTCACAAAGTTTCGCCCTCTCTCTCTCTCTCTTTTCGAAATGGCCGCTACTGGCTGGCTCACTGGCTGACTGGCTGGCTGTTACTACTGACGCACCACTCGCGTAAACGACCAGCGCCGGACTACGAAAAGCGGCGCGCGCTCGCGTATCCCTGGCTCGGTGCGTGCGTGCCCGCTGCCGTCTCTGTGTGTGTGTGTGTTGTGCCTCACGCACAGGTGCACGCGCCTGTGTCGAGGGTTAACGAGTCTCCGTCTATCTCCCTCTCTCTCGCTCCCTCCGCGCTCGACGTTTGCGCGCGCGCGCGCTCTCTCTCTCTCTCTCTCTCTCTCTCCCTCTCTGCTTTTGGTCGAGAGGAGGCGACGTCGCTGTTGCGCCGCCGCGCCGCTGCCGACGCCGCCGTCGCCGCCACCGCCGCCGCCGCCGCCGCCGCCGACGCCGTTGCTGCTGCACGCAGCCAGCACGGGCGGCAATCAATACGCAACAATGGACCGGGACC
Organism: Ormyrus nitidulus; assembly: GCA_900474335.1. Classification (NCBI taxonomy): domain Eukaryota; kingdom Metazoa; phylum Arthropoda; class Insecta; order Hymenoptera; family Ormyridae; genus Ormyrus; species Ormyrus nitidulus. Next base: position 26,785 of record UCOL01000960.1, read on the forward strand.
AATAAGCTCGCCGAGCTTTTCCTGACGTAGACACGCGCTCGCTCGTGCTTGCCCTCCCCTTTCGCCGCGGAGGCCGGCCTCCCTTCGCCTGCGCCTCTAGCTTCCCGTTTTAAAAATATGTATTTCTGCCTCTTTTCCCCCTTGCCGATCAGATCTGCAGACGCCGAGAGCTCTCGAGGAACGTTTATTAGCCAGCGGAGCGATATTGATCGCGCTGACAATTTTCGGGGAATTGTTTACACTCTTCCGGAGGGTCTGTTCTCTCTCTCTTCCTATCTCTCCTACTCTCTTTCTCTATTTCTCTCTCTCTCGATCGAACGAAATCAATAACAGAAAATCATACACAAAGTGTTGGTATAGCGAGGCTCACGAGCTCTTGAGTTTGAGCGGGGCATTGCTCTATTTCCGTCTCTCTCGCAGCTCACTGCCTCTCTCTCTCTCTCTTTCTCTCTCAAAGTTGCCCTCCCCCTCCCCCTTCGAGTTTAAGGTGAAACGCGGCCACGTCTGCGCGCGAGAGCGTCATTGCGACGATTCTGCGCTCTCTATACCTATCATAGATACGTGGTACAAATGTGTGTGTGTGTTCCACCGCACGAGAGAGGAATATGCGGCCTTTGCTCCCCGATTCTCCCTCTGCAACTCCTGCATGGTTGGTAATTTTCGGCTTGAAGCTCTTCTCACCGAGCTTTCCTCCTGCGCTTATTTTTGCTCCCTTGGACTCTGCTGCGCGCGCGCGACGGAGAGATAGAGAGAGAGGGGGGGAGAACTGCTTAGTTGGAGCTTCTGCCTGATTTTCGAGCAGAGCGAGAGATGGATGTACCTATAGCCCCGAGGGGTCGAGCTTGTGGAGATACAGAAACGGTTGAGGGTATAGGTTGGAGAGGGACCGATGTAGATATTTCGATCTACAGACAGCACCCCATGGAACGACTGGATATCGTTACGCCCGAATTGCCAGTGTTTGCCAGTGAGGGAAGACTCGGAAAAAGCAGAAAATGCGAAGAGGCGATGTTTCTTACACCTCGAAATCTTTGTTAATATAAAGAGAATAATTATTATTTATAATTTCATATATTTAATTCAAAATATTGAAAAAAGTTATTTTCCATCAATAGGGATTATTTGAAATAAGAAAAATTAAAAGTAACTTCTATTACAATAACGTAGACACACAAAAGAAAAGTGGTCTGTTCCATAGACTAAACAGCTTCTTATAGTATTTTGATCTGCTAATATGACCTTGGTTTTGGTCCACCGCGACAAGATTTTGAGACCTCTTGATTTTTAAGAATTTTATATATGTTTATTTTTATGTTTGGGTCATTGGAATGAAGTATTAAGAATACTAAAGATTCTTATTTCTGAAGATACTTAATTTTTATTAGTCTTTCTATGAACTAGTCAACGCGCAAACTATCTCCAGTACATGGAGACGCACACTTGCTGGGAGGTCTATATCTCAGCACGGTCGCTCGGGAACAGAGAGCGAGAAAGAGAAAGAGAGAAAGAGAGAGAGAGAGAGAGAGAGAGAGAGAGAGAGAGAGAGAGAGAGAGAGAGAGAGAGAGAGAGAACGGTTAGCGAGGTGGCGCGACGCTCATCATGTGTATTCCGAAAAAAACACTCACTTACACAGTCACAGAGCAACGCATCAGAGGAGGAAAACCCTACTAGAATATTTATGTTTCAGATAAAAAAAAACACTTTTTAGTGATTTGGTCCATGACATTGGTTGTATACCAGAAATGCATTCCGTGAGCTTTAATTGCCTTTCGAATTTTATCAATATTTGAAGTGAATTAAAACTTATTTTATCGTAATATTAAATGATCTAGGCTAACTCTAGAAAACTCAATCTCAAACCCTAGGCTATATCTAGAGTTACTGTTAGATCTAGGCTAACTCTAGAAAACTCAAATTCAACTCAATAGGCTAATCTAAGAAAACTCAAAAGGCAATTTAAAAGCCGCCACAAGTTTTATAAAACAGAGCACTTTTTTGTGCACCTGATCAGTAGTAAGAAAAATATAGAATTATCTATAATATTTGAAAAAGGGATATCTTGATATGAATACGTTAATAATTTTTTCTCATAAGAGAAACTATTCTTTTATATTACATCGCGTACGAGGAAGGTAAAACCAAGTTTTCTTTCAATAAAATTGAAAAATAATTAAAAACCAATTAGTTTTATCATTAATTTAATTTTTTAATTTCAGAGTTAATTAAATAAGATCAATACATGTGAAAACTTATTTACTTTATTAAATAAATTTTATAAAAATAACATATTATTTATAGTTGCATATTAATCCATTATAATTTACTACATTAATATCCCCTTAGATTAAAGATAGTAAAAGTGATCTATCTGCAATATGATTACTGCATGTTGAATATATGACATGCATATATGACTGGAAACAAATCATCATTTCGATTATTTCGTATTTTCAAAAATAATATTCTTTTATTTTCACTTTTGTGTAAGATAATGTTTCAGTGAAATATTAATTACAAAATTCTTTTAAACACAAATTTTCTCCTTTATTTTGTAATAAAACTATTCCCTGATTGTGACTGATGACAATTTTTAAATATTGAATTTTTAAATAATTAAAAAATGGAAACGGTTCTTTTCCATCAATGAAAAGCTTTTTCTAACTCTATAATGTCCTATTTTTTTTTAATGAAAAATAAAGCAAATATAATGTAAAAAATGATGAGTACGTATTGTTTGAATATAATAACGTGAGAAGTTTATATAATGATCGATTTATTTCTATCTTCATAAGATAAAAATCAATCACAGCTTTTCCTTATCGTTATTTGAATCACTTATAAAATAATGTAAATATTTTTTCAATATTTTAGCAAAAGCGGTTTTTTTTTATTTAATTTAACATGTATTTTAAATCAGATGTGGTCATACATAATTATAATAAGAGCTAATAGTACCTTGTATTTTAATATCGTTTTTAAAGTACTAAGTAATCAAAAGATTCAATTTATCTATTAATCAGAATTATTTTACGCATGCACAAAAAATAATTCCTCTTTAAAGTTAGAATATAATTTTCTTTTATATGTATCAATAATTATTGCCTCTTACTTTATCACTAATGACATGACGAGATCTCAATCGACTATTTAAATTGAAACGCATTTACGTGTATGCAATGCCAGCTACCGTAAATGCATCCAATATGATACTGTTGCTAAGCATTACATCTCAGTATATACACTCGTCGCATTTTGTCTTTTATTAAGTAGAAAGTTGTAGTTAAAATTAAATTTCTAATTTTAGCTACTTTGTAAGCAATTGAATGCGTAATATTGTTATACTTTCAAACTTTCAAAAAACGCAATTAAAAAAAACAATGTATTGTAACATTCATGTATATTTTACATTTTTTAAGTTTTTGCATCTATTGCTTTATTATTTTAAATAATTGAAATCATATTCTTATGAGTATATTATGCGTTTGTATTTTCAGAATTATATAAGGACATGAAAAAAAATACATTCGAATTTATATCAATTTTTTTTTTAAATAAATATAGATTTTATAGATTTATGTTGTTGTGGATATAAATTAATGTACATGATATGCAGAAAATGGTTTCAGAAGTAAAATGTATAATAATATAAATATAGATTATTTTTTCAAACTTGAAAAAAAAGTATCCATAAATTTGGATTAATTAATAAATTAATCAAAATTCATTAAAAACTTATAGTTTATGTTTTAAATTAATAGAAAAATATTTATGCAATCTTTCTTTTTAAAAAAAAAAAAAAAAAAATCCGTGAAGAAAATGGAACGTGGTACGTGGAACGCAATCTCAACGTCAAAACTGCAGAAATCCTGGAAGGTATATTTCATCACTTCATCGTGTATCGAACCTAAAACTCAAAGTAGTCCAAAGGCAAAAGGCTATGGGATGGCAGGATCCAATCAGATTGCAGTCCACAGCTGAAAATAAGAATGTGTTTGTGCGAGCAAGGGAATTAGGTGGGATAGGATAGACAGAGGGGGAAACGCTGTAAGTGACGAGTGTTTTTTCTTTCGGGAAAATTTTGTAAAACCAATCGCGTAGCTCGCCGTGACATCCGCCTTCAGTAGTTCGACTCATCTCGAAAAAGTGCGTCGTTGTACCTTCGAGCAACGCACGCTGTCGCGTAACAAGAAAAAAGAAGCGATCTTCCACATCTTTTGCCTACATGTATTCGTGGTTAGCCGTGGCCTTAGCCGTCGAAATCACCGAGGAGCAGCAGCATTTTTCTCGAGACAAATGACAGCAGGCACCTAGTCCGATGGGAACAACAATGCAGCTGTGGCTAGACGCACTGTATTGCAGCAGCGCGCACATCACCTGCTGACTCCGTCGTCGAGTGTAGGAGAAGGAGAGGAGACAGAGGAAACAAAATAGCTTTCTCTTGGAGAATCTTTGTCTTTCGAAAAATTTTCGAAGACACAGGCGAGATTCATGCAGTTTACAGCACAAATCATCGTCCGGGATGCCTTGATGGAGGCTACCGATGCGTTACAATCTTTGAAATATTTCATAATAATAATAAGGTATTGTTTGATGCTTTTTAACTGTTACTTTTAACTTTCAATTGTTTTTTTTTGTTTTAACAATCTTTAATGTTTACCTTGTAAACCAGTTTTGTAATTCTTGATAGTGCAAGTATTTATTACTTGTTACTAAGCAGAGTTTTAAGGATAAGTAAATTTTAACCTTTATAAACTACCTCTAAATAACTTCAGATATACTACTCTAATTTAATAATTCTGTAGTACATAAAATTGTCCTTTAACTTTTGAGTATGAATTTTAAAATTATATTTGTACTTTTTCGTTTTTTTCTCTGTTAAAAATAGCTTTACTTAAATACCAAGTTTTATTGCAAAATACTTTATAAACAAGAAATTATCTGCCGTATTAGAAATAAAGTAAAACTGAACGGTACAAAAGTATAGATATTTCAGAAATTACAAAATAATTTTTATATATTTATTAAACCTTTGCAGCTTCTGATCAAGACTGCAAATTTAAGACTGAGTTACTGATGCAAGGGACGGTTGATGTTTTCGCATATAAGCAGCATCAATGGGAAACTGCTTTTCATGTTTTAAGGTGCCTCCCCCACCATCTACAAACAACGCAACTACCGTTTTTGAACATAAAGAAGGTATGTATTCATTCGTGTCCATAAAGAGGATCCATTTGTGTTTTGCTTGCAAAACTTAAATTTCTGGTATAAATTTCTAATAATCAATAATTTATTGATTACAGAGACAATGGAATTAAGAAGTCTATTTCCACAAAACGAATGTCAAAATCATTCTACAAATATCGAATCTCATGTTAATGGAAATACAAAATCTTCTTTAAACGCAATGCCTATATTAAATGGTGTTTGTACTGACAATTGTGGTTCTGTACCCATGATCCAGAATAATTTAAGAGCATCAACCCGGAGTTTTTATTCTAGACTTCCATCAGTAGGAAAAGCAGGAACAAACTCTACCCCCAATGAAAATGATTGCAAGCAAGAAAATGAACCTTCAGAAAGCAAAATCAATGCTTTATTTGACGAATATAAGGTAACTATTTAGAAAAATATCTAAAATATATGAAGTACAATTTTACTGTTTACTGAATATTATTAAATACATATAATGATATTTACCTAAAATAATTGATCAATTTTTTTCTATGCTTTAAAGGATTCAGAGGAAGATATTATATTAGCAGATGGAATCGAGCGACTCTGTGACGATCTCGAGTTATCGCCAGATGAATTTAAAGTATTAGTACTGGCATGGCAATTAAATGCGCAGCAAATGTGTCAGTTTACTCGTGAAGAATTTGTCGAAGGTTTAAAAGCTATGGAAGTCGACAGTATACGCGGTATTCAAGAACAACTGCCTGAAATTGTTGAAGATTTAAAAACAAATAATGAATCTTTTAAAGATCTATATAGATTTACATACCGATTCGGGCTTGATGTTAATATGGGAGAACGGATACTTCCTTCCGAGATGGCCATTGTGCTGTGGAGACTTGTTTTTACAATTCGTGAACCACCTTTATTGGATAGGTGGCTAAGATTTGTTGAATTTAATAATATTAAGGGCATACCGAAGGATACATGGAATATGTTTTTGAACTTTGTTGAAAGTATAGGAGATGATTTAGGAGTTTATGATGATGCAGAAGCCTGGCCAAGTGTGTTTGATGACTTTGTCGAGCATGAAAATGATAAGATGAATCAGAATATCATTAAGGACGAATATATCATGGACTTAGCACCTGGAAATAATTAGTCTTTTAATAGGATTTCTTGAAAAACGCCTTTCCAGTTTTCATGTTTATGGAAAGTACTTTTGCATTATTGAGTCTGAAAAATGAGTTAATTCATTTGGAGAGAAATTAAAAAATATTTTTATTTTCTTAATACAGAGATGATTTTAACTTAAACTGAAGAAAGCTGTACTATAATAAATATGCGCAATGAATCAAAGCTATAAAGTCCTGTTTCAAAATTTTTATTTTTATATATCGCGCAAAAAAAAAAAAAATAAATAAATACTTAAGATAAATATTTTGGAAATATAAAAGATATTTAGAAGTAGAAACATGTATTGCCAGTTATTGCTGACAATAATAACTATTTTTAAATTTACAAAGGACCAGCAAATATTATACATCACTAAAATTGATAATATAAGAGTATTTTTAAAAAAATTAATAACAAATGATATTCAATTTTTCAGATTCAATAGCATAAAATCTCTGTAAGTCATACTAACTTAAATGCAGGCTTAGAATAAGATTTTTATAACGATATTAGTTTAGCTTGCGATCTTCGTCTTTCCATTAGGATTGCTTTTTTTAGAGAATGGATTTTAATTGTTTTAGTTATCAGATGATCGTGATACACATATATACTAGCAAATAAATTTTGATAATATTTCGTTGAATAGTTAATAAATGGAATCGGTGTAAAATGTTTAAATTCGGTACATTATAAGTAGCAAAAATTAAATTAAAATATTAAGAATTATTTAAAGACAGCAGAAAAGTAATACTATCAAAATTCAATTATTATATGCGCATAATTATACATTTCATTCAGAAATTCATATAATGCGCACAGATTCGTATATGTTAATATACATATATACAAACGATACTTTAATTTTACCTTACTTTTAATCTGTTTTAAATTCTACAACATAATTTGCTTATAGACTGCATTTTTTATCTCTAATTTGTAGAAAAACTTCCAGTCTATAATTGTAAAATATTCCATGTACATGTATATTCATATACGTATACGAGCGTGTATATATATATATATATACATTTATATTAAAATATTATACTGATTTAAACTTGTGATACAGATATAATGGAATTTATTATCACTCACTTACTGTTTCTGAATGTAAAATAATTATAAGATGAAACAGAAATTAATTAACACTGTATAGAATATCTTTTAACGACCCGTGGTATTTTGTATAAAAGAATTAGCTTGATTAACTAATCGACTTTTGCAATGTATTTTAATAATGTAAAAATGCCCGTATTTAAATTCAGAAATATTTCGAGAGAATATTTCAGTAGAGGATTTTTCTAGATAAATATTATATTGTGTTAAATCAACTTGTTAACCTTTTAACGACTATCATCTTTATAATCACATTAGTAATGCTGAAAAAAAGTATTTATAATTTTTATTATTTACTATTTAGTTTAATAATTCTATATTTTTATAATGATAACAAGATGAATTTTCAACTTAAAGAAGTTTACATTATGAATAATTTTATATATATCATTTACAAGTTTACGAGTTTAATTTTGTTTAATTAAAAGGTTAACTTGTTGGTTGTTTAAAAGATATATTTATTAAAAATATTTCTTCCATTTGCTTGAACATGCTATAAAGAAATCATTACAAAGCGTGGTATCACAATAAATTAGATAATCAATTTATTTAGAGGTGCTACCGATGACTGGCCTTAATTTCAGTATAACTTAATATGTACGTACCTAAGATTACTCTATTTCTAATATATCAAATTCTTTATAAAAGAAAGAAAAATTTTTCTACTGCCAGATATAAATATAAACTAAACATATAGATCGCCACTCAGAAATATTGAAGAACCTGAAAGTTGTCTTGCCAAATAAAACATTACAATGGTACTCAGTTTCTGAAACCAATCAAATTTTATCATCTACCTATAAGTATGATCTCATATAACGTCAGTGAGTAATATTTTTAGTCAAATTATGAGATGTTTAATTTCGATTAAATCATACGAATTTGCTTACAAAACATAATTATTTTATAATATAATATTTACTTTCAAGTTTACATTATGTAAGTTCTGGTAATCATAGTGCATAGTGCATACAGAAAATATAGTATTATAATAAAAGGAAATTTGTGCTACTAAATACTTTAGGCGTACCGATATTCTATGGACATATAAATATTTAAATAGTTTTTAAAACGGCAATAGAAAATTTTAGTAAATAAGTTGGATAAAATTAGCAAGATTAAAATATTCAGAAGTTTTTAATAATAGTAAATTACATACATCCATTTCATTTAAATTAAAGTACGCCTATAATTTTCAATTGTTGCCCAGACGGCAAAACTATTTCAAATGAATTCTTTTTAAGCAGAATTGACTTAAAAAGAATTCATTTGGGATAGTTTTGCCGTCTGGGTTGTATATTCGTGTATACATTTTTATAGTTTGATGCCACTACATAAAAGATATTTATTAATATCTTATTTATATGATATGAATATTTATCTTATAAAAGTATATTTCATCAAAGATTTTTTTAATCTTAAGAAATTTTTATGAATAAATGAACAATTATGTGATAAAAAAAGTTACGATAAATGTAATAAAATTGCATTAGTTATATATACCCGATTTTCACCGAAAGAAAAACACGAATATAAAAACTAACAAAATTTCAAAATAACTTATCAAACTAAGTATTCATTTATATATAGTGTAAAATGAAAAATTTGAAATTCCCTTCGAAAGGGTCTGTCTAACGAAAGCGAAACATTTTACTGCGACTTGTATTAGCTGAACGTTGCATTTTGCAATAGAGTATTCTTTTAATTTAAATTATTTTGTGCCGTAAAAGTTTTTGTACTTTAATTCTACTTTTTTAAGTAACAATTTTACTTAAATACTTTATTTAATGTAAAATAGAAACTTAGTGCAATTTAGATATTATTTTATAATTATTATTTATCTAAAATTTTATAAATAAAATAATCGTGCAATAGAATGCAATTTATAAGCCTAAAAAAATGCTTACTGCGTGAAATTATTTTATTAAAAGAATACTTTAAAAATAAGGTAAATTGGATCCTTGGTCGTTAAAGAAATAAGTAGTCGCACTTCCTTCTTTACAAACATTTGTGGCCTTTATTATCACAAATTATAAATATGCGTGAAAAGAGATAAAGAAAAACGTATCAGTAAAAAGCTGTATTAAAAGTATAAATATATATTATAAAAAATCATAAAATTTACAATGAACATGTACCAATTTTAGCTTAAAAAGATTCTTCGCGTGTAAAAAGTTTATTTAATACAGAAGGACGTTTAAAGGAGCAAGAATCATTAAATAGAGCACAAAATATAATTATACATTCGCATCCTACTATGGAAAGTGCCAACAAAATGAAAAAAGTTTTAATATTAAGCCTACAAAGCGATGTGTGCTTATTAATATATTATACTAAATACATGTATTTATAAAAAAATTGTATTACTTAATTTAGTTCCTTTTCTCAATTTTAATTTAAATCCTAGAACGTCATTCTACATTAATATAAATTTAATTGATTTAATTTTCAAAATAGCAAGAAATATAAAACAAATAATTATCCTTTCATACCTTTATTTTATACTCATAGATGACGAGAGTTGTACATTTCTTTTTAAATTCTTAAATTTGGTCCTTTAATATATATCGTACTTATTTATTCACCTTAGGCGGCATTTTTGTTCTTTATTGAAAATCCAAGGTTTAAATAAATAAGTTAAAGACAAGAAACATTTAACACAATAAATAATAACATTTATTTGCAGATTTGGATAGATTCTGACATCACCATTTATAATACAGTTTACTTGTCAGGATATTCAAAAAATAATGTTTACAATAACTTAATCCAATAATAGATTAATTACTATCATGCATCCAGATTCAAAGACTGCGCAGATTTCCGCATATTGCTTGAAAATTTACATTCATTAGTATTTCGGCGGTACGAGTGCAGCCTAATTATTTTTCAAGATTAAGGAAGCTTCGATTTCATTTATGTGATGAACACCTAATGTATTGACTTCTATTGCAGATTTTACGTACATTTATTTTATCAAAATTGATTTCATATAATAATAAAGTCTGCAACGAAAAATCAAATTACTTCAAAGAAATTTACTATTATAAAAATTAAAAATATTTACGGTCACTGTACAAATTATAGTGACTATTGCAATTAATAATCAAATGTTAAAAATCCACAATGTCATTTCACAACAGAGTGTATCTCATAAATGTACGTGCTTCTTTAATGTATAACTTAAACGTTATAAAAAATACAAATATGTTTCACTTTGATTTAGTGATATTTCATAATCAACAATTTTTAGTTGCAACAATTAAAAATAATAATTGATGCAAAGAGTAATTGTGTGATTACGAAATTTTTCGACTTAATTTGGGTAGACTATAAATTAAATTAACACGACTTTAGCTGTCTCGACGTTTTTAAACCGCTATTGTAAATCATACATACACTATACTAGAATCGTACTTAAACACTGAGATCTCTGCTCTGCATAGGGGCATTTTTTAAAGAACTAGAATAAATGCGTGTTGGCTACATACGATAAGTATATTTTTTTTATCTTAATAAATTACTTATATCGTTTTGATAGACATTTCAATTTTTTTGTTTCTTTTATACACGCTACAGCAGTAATGTCCATTGCAATCACTACAATTTTTCTGGTTCAAAATCTTGCATAAATGAAAGAGAACCCAATTTTGAATTAAATTTTTTATTGAAAAAGTAAATTAAATTAAAAATCCGACTGAATAGTACTTAAAAGATAAATTGTATTCAAAATTTATGAATTTTCTAGCCAAAGAACATTAAGAAAAAATGTTGGTCAAGATAGTATGCAAATATATATACACAAAAGATTGGACTAAAGTTATCCTTACTAATAATTATTTTAGTAAATTAATCATTTTTAAAAAGTACATATAATTTTTTAATCAATTTTAAATTTACTTTATCAATAAAAAATCAAACTTGAGTTCAATAGATACATTTTATGCAACATTAACTGGTACTTTTTTTATTTTTATTTTTTGTCAACTTAACCAACTCAAGTCGCAACCTCTGTAATTTGACTGGCTTGAGATTATAATACTATTTCTCCTGTTCACAACATTATACATCGTTACAATCAATAGACCGATCAAGAAGCACTTTTCTTTTCACGTATTAATTTGAATTTAATTATAATATTTAGTAATGTTTTCATTTGCATTAATCAATTTTTATTTCAGATGAATTTGCTCAATGAAGAAAAATTATCCAATATTGTGCAAAGAAAAATATTTTTGATGATGTAAAATGCAAACATATTTCGAAATTTTTAATTTTATATAAAGATACAGATATTTCTTGTAAGAAAAGAGCGAGAAACTAATTAATTTAGAATAAATATGTACATTACTAAATAAAATTCAGTTTTACCTACATGCTCATTAATAAAAAATTATACTATTTTTAATGAATTAAGGTAATTTGAAAAGTGTTTGAAAATTTTAAAAAGTATAAAAAATTGAAATATAAATATCATTATATAAAAAATAAAATTTTGGCAGCAAATTTATTCACCAAATTAGCAATAGTTACTCATTCATGATAATGCAAATCAAGAAAGAATAAATTATCTGTCGCTTCCTCAAGAACGCAGGATATGTGCATTTCAAGCAGACTTATGACGACCACTTCGTTGATTTTCTCTAAATATCACGCAGTGTTAATTTATATATTTCGCTTGCGAATGCTTTGAACACGTCACGACATTAAAATATACATAGCTGGTGCATGTACTAACATACAATATTAATACATACATTTTAGTTTTCTTTGTTGCGAAATCTGATTTTTTATGTTTTTTGTATCAGCTGAGAAATGGTCGCAGTTTTCATAAAGTGCCTCGCATAGTTCATTTCAATTACATCCTATCTTTTTCTTCCAAACACACAATTAAGTACAACTTACAAGTGGTCAAAAATTATTGCCACTATTCAACAAATAGGTTTTTCTCGTATCTTGCTACGCAGACTTAATCTAAGACCAATAAAGATAGCGATCTATCAGCGACAGGAGTAATTCTCTTCTATGAGCAAATAAGCTCTTGTGTGAGGCCTTTAACATCAGCTAATGTTAATGTAACCAGTCCATAGGTACCTTTTGTTACTTTGTTTCTATGCATCTGAATCTGTATTAAAGTTTTTATAAAAAAAATTACGAACAAAAATTATGACACAATTAATACGTAAAATAAAATTATGAAAAGAATATTTAAAAAATTTTGTATGACTTACGCATTTTTATAAAGTAATTATGCAATAAGCTATGTATCTATGTAGCTTATTTGGTAAAAGTAATACATGTAAGTAGTGTCTAGCATAATTTGTAGTAACAAAAGATAATCCTTGTCTGGATTTAACTACGAAGTTAGTATGTAAATGTAGATGGAAGGTAGTTGGCGAAAAGTAAGCGAGTTTTTGTAAAATGCTAATACTTTGTTAGATCACGATACGCGATAGTACGAGATTTGTGTTGCAGTTTTTTGTTATTAAACGCAAGATAACAATACTTAACAAATAAACTCCTATCATTATTAGTTCGCTGCAGTGGCCTTGGAATATACATATTTTATAACGACTATGGATGACTTTAATAAGCTGGTGCTTGGAAGTCACCCATACCCCTTTGCTGCTGTTGAGCAAATGGAGGCTCTTGATAAGCAGCGTCTGTAGCATCAGGATAACTGGTATAACCTTGTACTCCAGAAGGATCTGCCCCATAACTTGGGGCAAATGCAGCATCTGTTCCTTGTTTAAATCTTTGGAATGCATACCATGCACATCCCGCCTGTGAAATAATAATTTATTTTTTATATTGAAAAAATTAAATTATATTCAATTTATGTTGTTTTTAAAAAGAAAAGCTGTTGTTTATTACTAAATTGTTTTTAGTACAAAATGTTTAATCTGAACTTACCCAACTAAAGATAGAAAAGAAACAGAATGCAATAGCTCCTTGTACATTATTCACACCATAACCATCTGGAGGTGTGACAGATTTATTCCATGCATTAGTCAGGTAACAGAATCCCACAAAGTACAGGAATGCCCAAAAGCCAGAAAAGCTAGAAATAAATTTAATTAAAAATGATTTGCAGGGGTAAATAATTTTGATATTTTAAAAATACAGAAATATGAAATATACCCAAGATCTCCAAGGACATAATGCTTTCGAGTTTTGACGGAGGACATTTGTTCAAACAAGTACTCCCCAGCTAAAAAGCCAATACTTGCTAGGAAGGCAATAACACCAATTCCTGTCCCATAATTACAAGCATTTGCATCTTCATTATATAGGCAAACATCTTTTCCATCTGCTGTTGCCCTATATCCTTTGCTGCTTATGCATCCAAACACAATGATTGAAAAAAGCTAAAAAATATGTTATTTGATATATTAATTAATTTTATTAATTTGAATGAATTGCTTTCTATTTGATTAAAAATGTTTATTTATAACACATCTAATTGAAAATAATTGTTTTACATTAAAAAGTAGCTCCTTGATTTATTTAATTTTCTTACATTTTATACTTCTTTTTTACACTTATTCTACTTTTTTCTTTAGAAATGGAACACAGCTGAGCTGCAATCAATAAGTAGCATATTATATTGTTGATGCATAATAAAGAAGACTTAGATATAAGACCATATTAATAAAAAATTATTTATTTAAAATACAAAAACTATTATGCCAAAATTATTATGTATAATTTGCTTTTACTTGATAATCAATTAGATATAATTTACAACTATACTCTAACTTACTGATCAAATTCATGTCAAGTTCAATTATTCAAAATTAAAGTTGAAACATTTTTTAACTACTTATTTGGAAAAACTTTCAAATTTTATTTTCAAATAATATCATTATCATTCATCTCTTTTTAATATATTTAAATAAGAATTAATAATTTTTTAATAGTTTTCAAAGGTATAGAATATTTTAAAAAATATATTCAGTTAACTTAAATAAACATTCAAAATAAGTTATGAAGTAACTATTGTTAAATTTTCTGGAGCACAAGAAATACAGTAAGAAATAGCAATCAATACCAAAAGGTCAGACAGAGATATTCTGAAGTAACTAACTTAAATATTGATTGTTAGGTTTGTTTTATAGGCATAAATAAAAAAACTGATTATTGAAAATATAAATATAAAATTGAAGATCAGACTAACAATAAAATATTTGTTTGAAATACAGTATCTCTATATTTCTTAAATTCTAAACAGAAATTAACAAATTTTTATGCTTATTCATATTCCATGTGCTTCACTGTCATCTGTCTTATTCAATCAGATCGAAATTTGTCTATTTGAAATAATTTTTATCAAACTCAAAGAGCAAATGTGACTATCACGAATCAATCAATACTCAGTGACCAAGAATCAGAAAGTACTCTTTGAGATTTCCTAAAGATAACTTAACGTCAGTATTAATCATCGCGAGCGTGTGTAAAAGCGAAAACTTGAACTAGTTCCTACAGTAAGAAAAAAGAAAGATGTCCTCAAAAGCCTGGCGGCAATGAATTTTCTCTCGTACGACATTTTCTACTTATTTGAGAGAAAAGAGAGATAGAAAGTAAGTTGGAAATACATGACAATGAGAGACCGTAAAATTAAAGTCTTCCCCTCTCCAACATCCTCCCTCAAGGATCTCTCCCAGAATGTAAACCCGGTCGATCGCGGTTGCGATCCTGAGGGTGGGCGAGGCAAACCTCAATGCCAGCCACTGCGAATGTCAGATGAGGAGTCTCTGCCTCTCCTCTTCTGTGGCTTTTATCTTTTAGGACTCAGAATAGGGGTTTAGTGAAATCCACAGAAAATCAATAGAGAACCCCATCAACTCGCAGCGCTGTTCTCTCTTCCACACACGCACGGAGATGAAGGCGGGAAAGAGGAGGGGGAAAAGAGTGGAGGGTTCCGTCAAAATCGATGTCTCCGCGCACATCGTTTTCAACTGGAGTAAAGGTCACTAAGGATTGTAATTTGAAGGTGATGAATAATTAGACATTTTTTATTTAGCAACAACTTACCAGGCATACCGCCCTGAGGATGACCTGTGGCCTCTGCACGAAGGATATCGGGTCGAATGGGGCTCCAGCCTTTCCGCCGCCGTAAGCTCCACCGCCGTCCATCTTAGCGCGACTGACGGAGCCAAACGAAAATTTTCGAAAGCTCGCTGAAAGAGGGAGCTTACGCGGCGACGGCGGCGGCGATTCCCTGAAAACGCTAGCGGCCTACACACAGCGGCGCCGGAGCAAACGCATGCGCGACCAAGTCGAGGCCGCGTGGGTGGCCATTGGATGGAGGATGATTCCAGGGCTGCCATACATACTGCACGGCTACTGCGCAATCAAAATATTGCATCAATTATTACGCGTAATAGACAGAAACGCAAATGTTACTTTCAGTTGATGCATCGATACTTTTTTACTTTGCGTATATTTTTGTTGCGGTAGGTTCATTTGTTCAAAGTTGTACATATAAGGTATTATCATTCGAATTTTGTATTATTGAATAAAGATTCGTCAATACAGAAAGTTTTGAGTTTGCGCACATGTAACGTAGAGGTTTTCTATTTCGACAATTGAATTTTCATTTTAGAGATGTTTTTATGTTGTCAAAGGTTTTTTTTATTGAATTTTGAGATATATTAGAATATTTTATTTATCACTTTATCAAATAAGGAATTAAAAATTAAATGAAAAAAACATAGATCTGAACCATAATATTGTAACAAAAGGCATTATATCTGCATCGAAATTTTTTTTCTATTTCGACTCTTGTATATTTCTTCTTTAATTTATGCACCAAAAACTGCAATAATAAATTATATTATAAGTATGCCAAACTTTATAAAATCATCAAACATAAACGAATGCGAAAATAATATTTTTAACTTTTGATTCTACTTTAAAATTAAATCACAATAAAATGAATAATGAAATAAAAATTCATAATATTTTTTAAACTCATCAAAGAATTTTAGATACTGCATTCAAAAATCTTAATTACGTTATTTACTTTGTTAATCTTTTTTTTTACTCTGAATTCTAAAAAAATAATATATGATAATAATAAATAATAATATGTTTTATTTTACATTTCCGAAACAAACAAAGTGCATTTTAATTTTGAATTCATATAATTCAAAAATTAGCGCTTACTTGCTTTCGATCATTTCCATGCAGTGATACCAATATGATACAAATGTATATTTACAATTGTCAACATTTTGCTGCTATCTTCAATTTACGTAAGGATAGTGATTATCAAAGTTAGGTTAGATACATTTTAATGTTTGAATTTGAGTTTCTTTCCTACTTTAATGGCTTCTAAATTTATTGATTACTTCATTCTAAAAAAAGAAACTACAAATTTTATTTGACAATGAATGACAGAATATAATCTGTTAAGAAGAACTTTTCACATGTAAAGATTTACGCGTACATTAAAAATTACACGTATTTTAAACTAGAATAATGTAATAATCTGTAATATATTAGGAAATTTGATATCCTATCTTATCTCTCTCGATTAAGTAAATGGTGAATGTATAATCAGTAATATTTTATGAAAGTAACCATAAAGCACGAAAAAAGATGTTTATTATATCAAGTATAATGTATCAAATTCATGAGAAATGGTTCAATGTCCAAAAAAGAACAACAGACGGTGTACAATCAGCAAAGGATGCTGTATTTCGAGGTGGGCTGATTGTAGCAAGTGGTGTCTTTGTAGTATGGGTATCGATCTTTTTATATACAGCATTTTATTATGCCTACATGCCGAGTATGACTTATGTGAGGCCAGTTCATTTACAATTTAAGTAAGTATTTTTTTTACTTTTCTTAAATATTTGTTTGTTATTTACATTAATTCAGAAAATATTTATTACAGGTCTTGTGATGAAGAAAAAGGAGTGTGCAGCTTTCCATCAGCTTATGTTCAATTGACAAAAAAGCAACAATTATTAATGGTAGGACAACCTTACAAAGTGAATTTACAATTAGAAATGCCAGAATCCCCTGCAAATAAAGAACTTGGTATTCTTATATAATTTCTTTAACTATATAAATTATGTAATTAATCATGTTTATTATTATAAATAAGTTATATTTTGAAGGTATGTTTATGGTTTGTGCTCAGTTACGTAGTCGGGATGGAATACTAGTTGAGCATGCTTGCCGATCTGCTATGCTACATTATCGCAGTAGCTTACTGCACACATTGACAACTCTTACTTATTCACCTAT
This sequence comes from Ormyrus nitidulus, assembly GCA_900474335.1. Classification (NCBI taxonomy): domain Eukaryota; kingdom Metazoa; phylum Arthropoda; class Insecta; order Hymenoptera; family Ormyridae; genus Ormyrus; species Ormyrus nitidulus. Next base: position 44,507 of record UCOL01000960.1, read on the forward strand.
GATGATTTTTGGAACAACTGAAGAAAAACAAAGCATTGTTCTGGAATTATTTGGAAATTTTGAAGAAGATCAAGTAAGTAGTGGTTTCATAAATTAATATTATAGCAATAATAACAAAATTTATTAATGTTATATTTTAGATTAAAATTTTAATTCTAAAAAGATTATAATAAAATTATGAAATATTTTGTAGAGAAATCCAGTGTCAATTGTGTATGTAGAAATTCAGTCTCGACACATTGAGTTTTATTCAGCTACTATAATGATAAATGCTCATCTGTCTGGACTTCGCTATTTGATGTTTCACTGGCCCATTCTGTCTGCCATTGTCGGCATTGGTACCAACTTGTTTTTCATAGTACTTATATGTATATTATCTTAATTCCATTTTTCAAGTGAAGAAGAAAGTTCTGGCAGTGACAGATTTACTTATGAAAAAGGTGAAATGGAAGAGGATAAAGATTTGAAGTTATCTAGTGAATGTAAGTGTACCTTTATCAATAACATTTATTTTGTTTTCTAAATATTGAATTAATATAATATTTTAGTGGGTTCCGATACTTCTTCTATAGAGGATACATCGATGATAGAAGATATTCCAAAATCTCACGAAGAAAGTCCTTCACTTTCTTCAACAGATCCTCTTTTCAGTAAATCAAGTTATATTCAAGAACTTTCTTCATTAGCTACAGAATCAACCAAAGAACATTTAAACAAATGATTCTAATACATTCCAGATTATAGGTAGTGTACATATTGTAGCCTAAAGTGAAAAAGGTGATGTGTTATAAACAAAGATTATGAATCAATGCAATTTATACTAATATTTTTTAAATATGTAAAATTTTTTGTCAATTTGTAATATTGACATTATGTGATACTTGCTTTTGGAAAGTGTTTTTGATTTAAAAAATGTTGGTTGTTTGATGGTCTATATTATTTTATATAATATTTTATATTTAAAGGGACTATGTGATAATTAAATATATCAAAAAAATCAAATCGATTCAAAATATGACAATTTGATTATATCCAAAAATTATATACAAAAATTGAATTTAAAGCGAATTTTGTTGACATTTGTATGATTGAATTTGTAAATACAATTGCAAATACATTTATGTAAGTTTTTATACGAATTTAAGAGGTGTATAAAAATACATTCGTTTTTATATTGTCTTAAAATCTTGTTATACTCAATACAAATATTTTCTTAATATTTTCTTATTAATTGCTTATTAAAAAATTCTGCAATACTTTTTTTGATTAAAATATCTAAATAAGGCAATAGATCAATATGACTGCTTAGTGAAAGGAACATTTATCTAAATGCATTTATAAAACTTTAATTTTTACTGAAAAATGTATTATTGGGATTTGAGATTAAAAATTATAATACTAAGCAATGATAATTTTGTTAATTGAAATTTAACTTGAAACGTTTTAAGAAGCAATAATAAATTTATTTTTCACACTCCGGGCGTAAAATATGATTTATTGTTGATGTCTGATTAGTGGGAATAATATAAAATAATTCTTTTTCTCCCAAGGAAGTAAAATTAATTTTACTCTCGCTAATCAGACATCAAATAGTACATTGTGCAACAAGGGGAGAAAATGAGCTATTTTTAGCGAGGGTGAGTTATTCAGCACGAGCCGGAGTCG
>UCOL01000961.1:0-46102 GCA_900474335.1 Ormyrus nitidulus
CATTTAACAATAATCTTCAGATCTTTTTATTGCACAATCTTGCTTTGTACTGCTTTCAATTTGTAATAGAATACTATAAACATAACTGAAGAGCTCAAGCTGACTGAGATAATAAAATTGCTTAGAAGCAGCATATCTGAAGAATCCATTCATATTGTGAATACTCTAGCTAAACAAGAGTTATTTATTAACAGGGTGTCATTAAAATTTCAAAATAATAAATAACTTTTGAAATTAGATTTTTTACTTATATAATTTATATACTTACTGAGGTTTGTGAATGCAGAAATAAACCAACTTAGTATGGATACTGAGTCTGCATTTTTAGCTCTAAGAATAGCTAATAATTGAGCTATTTTACTACATGCAGATATTGGTGTTCCTAATGGCTATCAATAAATATAAAATTAATTAATAAATACATTACAATAATTTAAAAGAAATAATTTATATGTAAAAAGCTTTACCACAAAAAACATTAATATTGACTTTGGTATAATTTGAGTCAGACAAGATATAAAAATAATAAAATAAACAAGCACTGCCAGCATTGTCCGAGTATCTTTTAAATTCATGTAACTAATTACTAAATATATTAAAATATACTCTTGAACTAATATAATTGGATATTCTAAATATGACAACAATGAATATCCATTCACAAAGTTGTAAGATGTTGTAACACTATAACTGTAAACAAAAAATTAAACAAAACTAGAACAATGAGTAAAGATAATTATAAGAATAGACATATTTTTCATACCTTGTTAATTCTAATAAAAGACCTAAAAAAGATATTCCTATTGCTGATTTTTTTTCAACTAGTTTTGTTATTTGGGGAACTTTTAAAATAAAACATAAGGCTATAGTTGCAACACTTAAGCTATCTGATATATACTTCAACACCTCCTGCGAAAACATGATTAAAGGCCTAAAACAAAAAAAAATTGTATTATTTCATACAATAAATTGAACTCAATGTCAAATTTTTGACGTGCGTTAAAAAAAGATTATATAACGTTTTTCCTCTTATAAATCGTTAAATTAAACTTACTTTGTAAAACTTGATTAAACTTGATTAAATAATGAATAAATGAGTAAATTTCAGGTCAAAAATACATTTTGCAAAAAATGAGAAAAATATTTAAACAAGCTTAGCGGTAAGAATGACGACAGCAGTGGCGGGGCTTCATCGTGTTTTTATTCGACATTGGCCTCCCACGCTGCGCGCCAAAAACACTATAACACAATGAAAGCTCTGACAATGGCGATGGTTTAAAGATGCACCCAACTTCATCTGTTCTAAATCGACTAACCTGCTCTGCCTTGTGATCAGCTGTCCTCTGTTTCTATCATATAAGAAGTAACAGAAAGGTGGAATGCGACAAGTCACTTATATTTCTAAAAAATTGTAAATGTTAATAAATACAAAATTCTTATTATTTTTAATGCTAAAAATAATCATTACTTCGTGAAGTTTTGTATAATTCGATATTGATTTAAATTATGAATTTAAATTTTGGCGCAGTTTTTTAAAATTCTAGGAACAGACGGAAAAGTGACGTATATTACGTCACACCCCCCACCCATTTAATTTTTTCGCAACGCACACAGGTGCGCGGTCGCATGTGTGTACACGAGTTTTTTTTCTGTCACTGCTTTGGGCCATGTGGCAGCAAAACAGACCGACACTGGGCACATAATTTCAATTTGTTTTATCGACTTCCCTCGTTATTTAGTTAATAAGAGCGCGAGTTTAGATTATATTTAAAGCACTATGGCGGTAAGTTGATTCTAAAAATTGCACTAAAAGTGCGGTAAGATTTACGACCATCACTGCATATGTTAATCTAATAAGATTAAGTAATTTATGTGAAAAATATTAATTATTTTTTATTGTATAAATGAATGAAAAATTCTTACTAGAAAATTTTAAATTATAACTGTTCTAACCTATAAGGAGCTTAGATATTGCTTTGAAAAATCACTTGTAAAAAGTGCTGTGTAATTCAATGTTTAACAAATCAGTTTTCTGTGATAACTTTGCTCTATTTTAAATTATGTTACACAATCTTCACTAGCTGAATGAAGACTTTGAGTAATATTTTAAACTACATAATAAATTTAAACTTTATTTTGAATTTTACAGCCTCCAACAAAAAGCACTAAACAGGCTACCAGAGGAGCTAAACAGATAGTTGAAGAAAATGCAGCGACATTAAGTTTTTATAGAAACATGATCATTGGATCAGGTGGAACATATCTTGTAGTTATGAACATCTTTTTTGGATTTACAACACTTACGATTGTGAGTGCCTTAAATTAAGAATAATAATATTTTAAGAATCATATTAAAAAATAATTGAAGCATATCAATTACACAATTTTCTCTTTTTTTTCAGTTACTTACAATATTGACTGGAATTATATATGGAGCAGCCTACCAATTTATGACGTACATGTCTAGGGCAAAATACACAGAAACTGGTCAAATATTAGATTCTGGAGTTGACTTAAATATGGAAGGAGGAATAGCAGAGTACGTTGTAATCTTTTTTAAACAAAATTTCAAATTGATGGTTATTGGTGATGATAATAATAATTTAAACAAATTTTTAGGCATGTAAAGGATTTAATTATCCTCACTTCAGGTGCCATGGTGCTTTCATTACTTTCAAATTACTTTTGGCTGTTTTTGTTATTGGTAAATAGACCATTATTTTCTTTAAAATTCAATGCTTTGTTTTGTTCTCTATTGAATTCTCTTTTTAGGCACCTTTAAGGGCACTGTGGATGTTGTGGGTGAATATTGTATCCCCTTGGATATTTGCAGAACCTCCAGCTCCTACAGAAAAGGATGAAAAAAAGCAACGAAAGCTTGAAAGAAAACTGGCAAGACCGACTTACAAAAGTTATTAAAAGTGGATGTGATAAACATCAAGTGATTGTCTCCCATGGTTAGTCATGAACTTTTTTACTTGATCCAGGGTTTATAAGCAACGACAATTTTTTCAATTAAAGACTGTGTTCATTTTTACACACTCAACTTTCCTAATTTAAAAACTCGCCTTTCATTTATTCACCGCCTAAAACACACAGTTCTCTGACCCACTTTCCTATATTCACTCACTCTCTCTCTCTCTCTCTCTCTCTCTCTCGCTTTAGCAACAATATCGTCGCAGTGCAAAAATGTTTACGCATTCAGCATCGGTCGCAATCACCTCCAGTATCTCATCCCGGCCAAGCGAACGAGGAAAAAAAGCGCTGCTATTTTCATTCATCGAGCTTAAAGGCGATAAAGGCGAGATTTTCAGCAATTATTTTCCTCGCGGGGGAAAAGAGCAGTGCTGCTCGTCGAAGGCATCGCTCCGTTTACCGCCGAGATAAAAAAGAATTCATTCATCGCTCAGCCGAGTGCGTACGCGCACATAACAAACAACTTTTCCCAAGCTCTCGAGCGAGAGGCTGCCTGGCAGGCGCGTAACGGTAACGCATATTCAAAGGGTTCAACCGTTATGCATCCTCCTTGCAAAAGTGCGTTACGCAAGTGCGAGCGCTTATGATTTTCGCGGGCGGAGCTACGTACCTATCGCTCGTCTGAATGCAGAGCAGCAGCAGCAGCAGCAGCAGCAGCAGCAGTAGCAGCCGCAGCAGCGTACATATAAAGCGCGGCGAGAGAAAAACAAAAACAGAGAGAAAGAGATAGAGTGAGAGAGCGAGCTGTGCGGCGCGTCTGAATGAACGGCGCTATCTATACAGCCGCGGCTCGCATGAACGGCTCGGCGGCGCAGAGAGTGGGGCTCTCGAGTATCGGCGTTACGCTCATGCTCGGCGAAGGTGTACCTCGCTTCGGTCTCTCCGCTGCTGCTCTCGGGAGCGTAGTATTACGCGCGCGCGCAACGTAAATACGGGCCGTCGCAGAGAGGGGAGGCCGCCTCGCTCTCTCGCACGTTATTGCGTATGTTCCGCGCGCCAGTGTTGTGTAGCTACTCCGCCTGTGTGTACAAACAATGTCGTCGTCTTCGGGGGAGCAGTTCTCGCTCGTCTGGAACACCTTCCCGCGAAACCTGAGCTCGGGCCTCTACAGCCTGCTGACGGGGGAGCAACTGGTGGACGTCACCTTGGCCGCCGAGGGCCAGATTCTCAGGGCCCACAAGCTCATCCTCTCCGTCTGCAGCACGTACTTTCGCGATCTCTTCAAGGTACTCTCCTCACCTTACGCGGGTCTCCCCCCCTCCCCCACCGTATTTTCGGTGCGCGCGGCTGCTGCTTTTTGCAACTGCGTGTTTACTGCACGCGCCGTATCGCAGGCCTATATCTGGCGGAGGGGGAGGCGGGAGGGGGGAGGGGAGCGTTGCGTGCACGCAAATAATATCGCCGCCGTCATTCGCGACGCGCGCGTATGCTAATTGAGGCTCCCGCGCGCGCGCAATTACTCGCTGCTTTTCTCTCTCTCGCTCGCTCGCTCGCTCTCGCATACTCTCTGCCCCACCAGAGCGCATATACAAATATATGTACATGTATTGCAGGGAAACACGTGTAAACATCCCATCGTCATCCTCAAGGATGTCAACTATCGGGACCTGTCGGCGATGCTGCACTTTATGTACCAAGGCGAGGTCAGCATAAAGCAGGAAGACATCGGCAGCTTCCTTAAGGTCGCGGAGATCCTCAAGATCAAAGGCCTCACCAGGACGAGCGACGACGACGTGAGTTTTTGCGTCTTAGGCGAGCTCGGCTCGAGCTGTTTTGACCGCGGCGCTCGGTCGGTCGGCTCGGTCGCGTCGCGTGTTGCGCGCGCGCGCGCAAACGCTGCTGCTGCTGCTGCTGCTCGAGCGCTTGTTTGTCGGGAGAGGCGGTATGTGCCCGCCGCTGGCTCGCTTTTTTTCGCCGCGGGATTTTGCATAAGCGATCTGATAGCGAGACTTGGAGGGAGTCCAGGTCAGCACGCGGCCGCGTGTATTTTGGATCGCGCGCAAGTCCGCAAGCGTGCGCTTTCTTTTTCGACTGGTTTTTTCTTTTTTTTTTTTTTTTCTGTTTTTCAGGGGGTATTTTCAGAGCCAGGCCAGGCCGATGGGGCTTGGAACTATTTTGACGAAACGCACGGCGCTCGGGCTGTTTATCGGGCGCTGCGAAAACATGTTTAATCAGTATTTCTTGAGCAGCAAAAGTTTGTACGTCTATTTGTTCAGTCGACTGAACAAAAATTACGTCGCTATTTGCATTCGCGCGCCTGCTTATTTTTGGATTTTATTGCGCGTAAGAGCAAGTAAATACAGAATGTTGATTTGTTTAGACGACGGGAGAACGCATGAATATTTAATTCGACGGAGTCGTAAATAGGTTTTTATGATGCGCGGAGAATAAGTTTCGCGAGCAAACAAGCCTGAAATTTGTTTTAATTTGAGGCTGAATGAAAATTTTATTCATTCATTCATTGATGCTCGGAAATTTAGCTCTCGAGACCCCATTAATCGCAGACTGATAATGCGTTATTACTGTAGCTTTTACAATGTAAGCTTTAGCAGCAAACAATTTGGTAATCTCAATAACCAAAGTCGCTTTTGATAACTTTGAAGTATGCGTTTCAAAACCCTGCTTATAACCGCAGAGAAGTGCTGATCAACACTTTAGCGTTTTATTCGGACCGAAATTATACTGCTAAAATTGCCAGTCGATTTTATGCTCGTGTAACGAATTATAATTAGGTATTATATAATTGAATATTTGATCGGGAAATTGAATGTACATTTCCATTTAATACACAAATTATTCATCTAGAGTGTATACAACTATCAATAGAAACCCTTATTTGAAATAATTATGTTAATGCATACGCGAACGTAATTGCTTGAAGGTCTTTCTCGCTAATGTTAATTACGGAAACAGTAGTATATGAATAACAGCTTTTATTTCTGAAGGTCGAAAAAATTTACAGGGGTGCGTAATTTGTATTTTGAAGCTTTTATGACGCCGTTCGGTTAAAATTAATTGTTCGCACTACAATTACGAATTAATTAAAACTTTTCCCTGCTTGAACCGTATTTTCCTTAATATTTAAAGATTCTTGTTATGTATTTACTCAATTGTTAAAAATGTTTGAAAGCACATGAATAATTTTATTACGAGGAAGATTATGAGAAAAATATCTCGTTTGGGGTCGGTAAAGTAGAGATCTCTTATTTATGCAAACGCGTTAAAACGTAATGCATTCCTGTATGACGCAAATTATTATTTTGTTTCAAATTTTTTATAAAAACGCTATTTTTCAATTATTTTTAATTGTAAGCCGTATTTGAAGAATTTATTTCAACAAATGTCGTTAATTATAACTTTCACTACTTTACACACTGACGCAGTAAAAAGCACAGTAATAATATTACTTTATTCTTTATCAGTTTAATGAATAGATTTGAAAAAACCTTGCTTTCGTTTAGTTTTTTATGTGTTTAAGAACGAAATAATATTTTACGCATGATTAAGTCTGCTCTTAAAGAATGTAGTCCACTATAATTTTAATTTACGTAATTTAAAAATGGAAAAGGTTTCTTTTTCATTTCATAAAGTAAGTTCTTTTTCATTTTATGAAATCCCTGTCGAAAAGCAGTTCGGGACTTGTAAAAACTTATCAGAATTATTTTGTAGAATTATATGTCTTTGCAACCGGATTTATAAGTTTTTAAGAGGTTTTATAAGTTCTTTTCATCAGGGACATTTGAATTAATTGCAATTATTGATTTAGGCGATAGGTGTTGATTGCTAAGAAATAATGATAACCAAATGATTACCCTATCAAAGTTTTTTTTATTATATGCAACGACGATTTAAATACTTGCGCAATGTGTTACAATATTTCGTACAAAACAAAAATCATTTCTCTTTATATTTTCTTAAAAAATAAGTCGATCAATACTTTAATAATAGCTTATTAACTGAATGTAACTTAAATTTCAGGATGAAACAGAAACCGATCTAGTAAATGCTCTACCTCTAATCCAGCACGAACGCACGAACAATAATGTCTCGACTAGCCAAACCCCACATACCGCAGAACCATTCTGCGAACCATCAAAGAGCTGGAACAGTCCCTGTCCGTGCAGCTCGAAAACGCCCAAAGAAGACGCCTCGATCAAGCAGTTTCGAGAGCCGAGCGAGTCCGTGCTGACAGACAAAATACCTCAGCACAGCCAAAGCAGCAGGGAGATTGTAAATCCCATAGAAGAAGATGACCAGCCGTTGGACTGTTCCGCATCGACGGAGGAGAAGGTCGCTGCGGCGGTCGATTTTCCAGAGTACAAACCAGACATCAATCTCATTAGGCCGGAAATTAGACACTTGACGCCAGAAGTCGAGTGCATTCAGAGGCCTGCCGTTCCGGTGACGCTGCCGCACAGCGAGCAGGAGAATATGGATACCATGCTAAATGCGCAGCTCATGTCTTATGGCCCCGGCCACTGCCAAAGCGACTCTGTCGGTAAGTGACCGTGAGCTTGTGCGCATATAGGAGTTGGCAAGAGCGATTACTTACGAAAACGCTATGGTCGTTGAAAAAAAAACCCAAATTTATGAGATATCTTCTGTTAGCAAAAGTTTGAGAATGCAAAATTTATGTTAATGAATGAAGAATTTTTAGTCTTTTAGTGGTAAATAATCTCATATTTGCGTGAAAAATTCTTTGCTAATTATATAACGAGATTAGATTACTTATAATTAAAAGGTTTTTGCTTGTCTTGTCAAGATTGTAATTTATTGCACTTTTTTAGTTGTCAATCAAAAGTAGTCAGAATGTTAATACTTTCATCATAAAACTGTATACAGATACAATGAAAACCACAAGCAGTTTAATATTTTCTTAAAAATTTGGATCAAGGATTCAATTAACAATACAAAAGAAATTTAGTTGATACAATAATTCTTTATTATTTACAAACTTATATGCGTGTACACGTATGCTTATATTATAACTGTGTCGCTCGCGTGTTCTCGATGCAGTCTCATTTTGCGCTCATTTTCCAGGTTTCCATGACACAGGAACGACCTGTGTCGCGGGCGAGTTTTCCCACGATCCCTCAGCAAGTTGCTCCAGTGGTGGCGGCGGCGGCGGTGGTGGTGGCGGCAATAGCGCTAGCAAGGGTCGCCGCACTGTCAAAGGTCTGCCAGGTAGCAGTTTGTCGCTGGAGACGACGTTGCGGGTCATATCCGAACTTGGTCCAACTATTCGTGTGGAGCGCGGTAAGGTGATACGCATGTACTCCTGTCCTTGGTGTCTGCGACACTTCACGCGCAAGGAGAACCTCAAGCTACACGTCCGCTACATTCACGGACCTCTCGAGAGCCTCACTTGTAAGCTCTGCGGTAACAAGTACAAAAACAGCAACAGTCTACGCGTCCATTCTTACCTCTATCACAACGCGCAAAGAAACAAATCCACGTCGTCATCGTCCTCGTCGCCCGGGGGTGGTAACAAACCGCCGTCCATCGTAGGAGGAAATGCTTGATCGCTGATGATCAATCGACTGGGTTGAGACAAAGCTTTGTTTCTAATTATCTTCCATTCTTTTTCATTCATCGCCGTCGTCGTCATCTAAATTTCTTCCATCTTTGTGGAGTAGACAATGTATACGTAACGAATAATCGCTCTCGAGCAGCGGGAGCGAGACGTTAACTAGATTAATTTTTATGCGCGTTGTTAAAAAGAGTCTTCCGAGAGCTCACGAGAGCCTTTTAATACAGTAATATAAAAGAAGCCTCGACAAGCGACTTCCACAATACAAAGTGCGCACAATGGAGCCGCGCGTGCGTATCCGACAATAATTTTCGAATTGCGTGCGTTCAGCGGAAAAATATGAGGAAGTGCGTGTGGGGGCAATGTGCATGTCTGTAACTGAGTATAAGTACATGTGTGCGAGGAGCGTATGGTAAGGGGAGGATTGATGGGGAGGGAGAGGGACGGACAGAGAGAGAGCCGAGGCGAACGGAAGTAGCCGCTGGTTAAGACACGACGATGAAGTGGATCGGACGGAGGAGGCGTAACGTCGAATTTCCGAGCCACCTGTTCTGCTCCCCGAACAACTTTATCCTCGCGTAATTTGAATGTTCGCTGGCGGGCTCATTCTTCTTCATTGCTCTCACAAAAGCTCGATGGGAGTCCGCGAGTGTTCGTTCGCTTCTCGACAGGTCTTTATTTAACTCTTTTTTTTTATAAAAAAAAAGACTTTAAATGCTTAGATTAGAAGATACGTGAGCTCGTTCGACATTAATTCGGTCTGTTGTTTTTAAAGCTGAGAAATAATTTTATTTCTTATAGTAAAGTGGACTTACGATACAGTATTTACAAATTGATAAATATGTCGCTTAGAGTTTTTAACCTTCTAACAGCCGGCATTTTTCCTACTAAAAAAGTGTAACTTTCTTGAAATTTTCCATATAAATGTTTTTTAAGTAATAGTATATATGGGCCGATCATGGAATGACGCCATATGGCGTCATGCCGGCTGTTAGAAGGTTAAATAATACAAATTTTTGTCAATAAAATTAATTTACGCAGCATCGATCGATTTTTAACCGTGACGAATTAACGCTATATTTACAAATAAACAGGGGTTTTCATGCCGAGATAAACACTACTAAAGCTACGTGCACGCAAATTGTTAATTGGTTTTACGTATAATGTTAAGCAAGCCTTATAATTAAAATTCGAAATAAATAAATATACACAAAAGCGAATCACTACGAGTTTTTTCGAAAGAAATGACGTTTCCGTTGCTTTATCACAATCGTTTAAAGTCCGCGAACAAAAAATCACTTTTACACATAAACTCGACAACAAAAACAAATCTCGTTTCGCATTCGAGTCCTTCACTAGGAAACAAACGTCGATAAAAATCTACAACAAGAGAAAAAGTTCACTTCAACACTGTGTCGTATACGATAGCGAGTCCTTGGATCATATGTAGTCCGACGGGCAAGTTGTGGACTCGCTGATGGCGGTCAGCCTGTACTGCGCGGCCGTCTCGTAAACGGGCGGCGCGTCGCCTTCAGGGTTTATCGATAGCGAAGTTGCCAGCATGAGTTGCTGGTTCGCAGAGTTCGAGCTCAGGTCGCTGTAGTAAGCGCTGCTTGGCGCACTGCTAAGCGTCGATGGCCCGTCGGGCTCCGCGTCGCTCCCCGTGTAGGCCGTATTTTGATACGAGGGCTGCCCTGGTTGCCCCGATTGCCCTGGTTGGGGATGGTGGTGATGAGGCTGCTTACTGCTGCTCATGTGGTGGTGATGGAGGTGATGAAGATGGAGCTGGGGCGGAGGTATCGTTGGTCCGTTTTCGTACATCTCGTAGTCCGGCTCTCTCAACCTAAAGTAGAAAAGGGGATTGTTAATGAAGAGCTTGAGCTTTAAAGTTGTATAGATGCAAAGGCGCGAGTGATTCTTGTGTGGTACTTTAGAGAAAGACAGTGTATCTAGATTTTTATTAAAAAATATATACATATACTTATGATAGGCTCTAAACTGTAAATTAAGTATTTGCTTTGTATGTAGCAATGTATTTAGTGTAGAAATGTTATACGTCAGTATAATCTGTTTCTAAAACATTTGACTGAAAATAATTAATCGTTTAGTTAATTGTATTTTACGGAATACATTGTTTTAAATCTAGATACATATTTTAGTACAGAGTGTTTGAATATTTACGTCTGTATGATGAAAAAAGGCTCTCTTATGTCTTGGAGAAAATATCGATTTTAAAGCGCGCAATGTTATAGCGTTTACTAATGTTATTATTATAATTTTATTATTTTATTAATATTATTAATATAATGATTATTAATATTATTATTAATATTTTATACGTTAAGTTTTTTGAAGAATTTAATTGTAAACGCACAATAATGAGAGAGGCAACTGTCATGCGAGTTGTCGGTATACGAAATGCAAAATAAAAGGGGCTTCCTGTAATTTGCCTTTAGCTTTAACAAAAATAGTAGATTCTAATAGTTATTGTAGTATTCATTTGTAAAAAGATTTATCTAAGATGAATAAAGCTAGCAAAATAAGGTAATGACTTTTGTTTTAGTTTAAGGGAATCAAAGGTTTCGCACATAATATTAAATCAATAACAGTACAAGCTTGTAATTTATTCAAATTAATTAGTACAAAGCACATAAGTTAGCCAATTACCTTTAATGTTATATTTAAAGAATGAAATTTACATGTAAAGGACAATAGTTTGTCAAAAAATGATCAAAAAAATTTTTGTATTAATTTTGTATTATGACTGGATAAGAAACAACTTGTTATCGAATATTATAAATTAATAAAAATTTTAGTTATAACATCGTTACTTTAATGAACCTTGAATAAACTCCTCAAAACTCCGATTTTTATCCACGAACTTGCATAAGGCGTGCTTAATGAATCGAACAATGCAATGAATAATAATCTGTAATTCGTGCTCGGCTTTGCGTGAAAGAGGAAAAGAGAAATTTTTCTAATTCAAAACCTCAACGTACATTTGTAAAGCTTTGATCCATTTTAAAGTTCGTCGGACCCAATCATCATCATGGGGAGTATTTGGTATCGACAACTGAAAATAAGCGTTTCATTTATTTTCCTTTTTCTGTTACAGACTAATTTATACCTATAAATTCTCTTTGAAACTCTAGAGGCCTTCATGAAATCTCAGTTGTTTTAGTAAAGCATAAATTACGTACAAAATCAAGTTAACTCTAGGCTATTTACATCAATTCACCAAAGAAAGCAAATGCGGTTAACAGCATTTTCGTTGGCTCACCTTTGACTGTGCCGACTACAAAGCGTGTCCTGGTGCTGCCGATGCAGTCCGACGGCGTCCAATTCATGGTAATGCTTGTCTTCAGAGCCGCTCGCATAACTCGCCGCTTGGGAATCCAATTCCGCATAAAGCGCCTCGTCCGTTTGCATATGCGTATAATGATTCTCCACCGGCAGATTCAGCGCCCGTCGGTGCTGCGGTAGAGTCAAAGGGGTCGCGACGCAGCCCGGCGGCCCGCCGCCGCGCCTAGAGCCCAGCCATGACCAGACGTTTACGTTGTGACCTGCGTAAAAGCAAATTCGGTTAGGGGGCTTTTCTTTCCTACCAAAGGCAGAGGCAGTATATGCAAGTGAGCGTTTCTAATGTTTATTGTCGTTTAGAGCAGTGCTTTTGATGCCTTCTTTTTGTAGGAGTGCAATTTGAGGCCTCATAAAAGAGGAAAAGGCTTTTCATTCAGAGCGATTGTGAAGTTACGCAATAAAAACGTTTGATAACAGGGCATTATTAATTTTTAACAAGAGCGCAAGTACCATAATGCTTAATGCAATTCTTCAGGGGTCGTTAAACTAATGAACTACTATTATCAAAGATTCATGCACTATTAGAGAAGGATCGTTCCCTCGTTCTTGGAAGGAGCGCAAGCGGGAATATGATCCAATTTAAAAGCAATTATGAAAATATTATGAAAATACAGCGCTGATATTCAAAGGCCGAGTTCTTTCCACGGCAACGACTTAATCATAGTCCATTTGCGAAACAAGATGTGTATTCCTTTTGAATGAAAAATGTGTTTTAACACGATAATTACAGTACATCAGGCTTCATGAATGTGAAAAGAAAAGGGATTTACATTCGCGTTCCTCCGTCCTTAATATTCATTGAAAAAAATTCCATCTACCACTACTCTACGCTAATAAAAGCGGCTTCGCGAATTAATTTTGGCGTGTAAAAAGCACTCTAATGTATAAACACCATTCATCTTTTAAATTTTCTCATAAAAACCTAAACTTACTTTTAATTGCGCTCGCTAAAGTGGCTACATGAATGCAGATTACAAACCAAAATGAAACGTTTTTAGAGCCTTTTTCGCGCATTAAAATAAAATGAAAATTATTAGCCCCGATTTGTTGCCGAGTAATAAAATCTTTTAATCAATCATTTTCACCTCGTCAAACGTCATTCTAAAACACGAACTTTTTCACCATCATTACATTGGCAATTAAGCTTTGTTCGACGACAATAACCAGGTAAAAAATGGTTCCGTGCGCCTCCGTCAAGCAAAAAGCATTACCCGGCCCTCGTCCACTTTTCATCAAACAGCCAATAAATCAGCCCGTCAAAGTCCCCGAAGTGAACTCTCGTTCTCACGTGAAGCAGCCATTAAGCTCGCAAGATAAAAAAAAAAAAGAGGCAAATATACAAACCAGGACTGGGCGCGACGTCGTGATAAGGCGGCAGCTTGTCGAGTTCGAGTGGCGGTCGGTCGGGTATGACGGCGAGACTGCCGCCGCTTACGACGACTCCCCCGCCGCCGGGATTTCCGGCCTCCTGGTGGTGGTGGTGCCGGCGGTGATGACTGCCCGTGACCACCACTGCCCGTTCCAGCGCCACTCCGCAGCAACTCGCTGGAGACGACAGGCGCACACGTGTGGGTTATTATTATGATTATATCGCCAGAGCGGCGCGTCACGTGCACGCGCTTTTGTCCCCCCCCCTCCTCCCCCCGTCGACGAGAGGCCAAGGGGCCGTGAGCGTGTCAATCAAAAGTATCAGTTTTCTGAGCGGATGACAGATTTCTGAAGGGTATAGGACCGAACCGCTCAATGGGAGCGCTTAGAACGAGTTATGATTTGCTTTGTTTCGAGAGGACGCGCTTTTTTTTTTGTTCATAGGGTTACCCCCCCGCCGACTGTCTGTAATTACGGGATGTGGCCGGGGGGATTACTGGGAAAATTAATTGATACGGGATATGTTTTTGTGCCGTGCCGTTTAGATGGAATCTCAGTGGATTAAATTCCTCGGTCGATTAATTTTTTGACAGTTTCATTGGATTTACCGAGAGAGAGAGAGAGAGGGAGGCTCGGCTGTTTCAACGAAGTATCCCAACTATCCGAGTCTTTTAATTCAATTAGAAAAATCTTATCAAAGCTTATTTACGCAGCGGCCGGAACGGTCAGCCTTCGCGTTTTATTATTTAAAATTTATACGAGCCTTTACAATGCCTTGCGTCTAATTCCCCTCTCTCTCGGTTGTGTACTCCTCCTTTTAGCTTAGATAACCCAGAATAAAAATCCGCGGACAACCGGCCGTTATTTAACCAGACGTTTTCGCGATAATTAAAGGCGCCGCTTTTAACAAAGCATCCTTCCCCCGAATAAAAGTGCATTTTCCTTCATTAAAGGCATCTCTCTCCCCGAGCTTCGCCTCGCAAAGCACTTTCGAGCCGCGGCCGGCAGAATGTATGCGCGCGCGCTTACGGCTTCATTGTGCCTCTGTCATATCCGCGGCGGGGTTTCGAATTGCCGGAGCACAAAAAAAGAATGAACGGAGGAACGACCGAAGCCTTTCCTATTCGTACTTTTCCGTCCGGTTCTCCCTTTTTTTTCCCTCTCTCTCTTTCGCCGCGCGGCCGGCCAGATTTTCCCTTAATTATTACCCGCTTCGACAATGGCTCAAGGCCGCCGCGTATGAAAGCGCGCGCGCCGCTGGATCATAATGCGCGATATTATATGTAGATGAGCGGTCCGCGAGACTGAGAGAGAGGAGGTTTTTGTGTTATAATAACACGTTGAAAGGCAGCGCGGCGCGAGTTCTCCTCTTCCTTTTCGTCGTCTTTCCGTTTGTGCGGCCGGGCTATAAGCGCGGTGGTTCTTTTTTTTTGTTTAAACTCGAGCTCGGTTTCTCTTTATTACGCGATGACAGTTTATGTCATTGTCGGGATATTTCATTGATCGATTTATATTCATGAGATTTTAGCATGGGAATCGGGCGCGGCGCGCTGCGAGACAGCCAGGAAACGACGATGGCGGTTTTCGAAAAAAGAAACGTTACGCGCACCGCGGAAACGGGCAGCTGCGCGTAATTAAACGCGTCGCGCGTTTAATAAAAGTTCTCTGCAAGCTCGCGAATGGACGTGCTTAGCGTCGATAGTGGCGCGCGGTTGGCCGTCGGGTGCTATCGGTGGGGGCTCGAAATGAAAACACACCCTTTTCGCGGAAAGGATTGTTTCAGTTTTAAAGAGAAACTAAAGACCCTGTAAAAGCGGAGCGGGGAGACACGAGATTGCATAAAATTCTGCGCGCTCCGCCTTCGTAAATCAGAGCGAAGAGAAATTGAAATAAATGCAGCGCGGCACTTTTTAATTTTAAAAAATGGCTAAACGCGAGAGCTAAAAGCTCGTCGGCAGGGGATAAGCCCTCCTTCCACGAAGAAATTCATTTCCAGATTTGAAATTCGCTCCTCCTCCGTCGGGACTTCTCGGCGAAGCCAAACGGAGGGGAGGATTTATATATCCGTCATTATCGATTTCGAAAAAATCCGCTCTAACACCCGGAGCAATAATCCCTCTCGTCGCGGGGGTTGGGTTGGGGGTGAATATGAAAATGTATCGGGGCTCGTAACTCACCTCTGCCGCCGGCGCTCTTTATCCTCCGACAATGAAGAAGTGTGACCAAGACGACGGCGCCGATGCCCGCCGAAATCAGCGACACTATGACTAACGTCAGCATCCATCCCAGCTCGTACGGCGCTTCTGGAAAATAACGAAACAGCCATGTAGACCATCGGACGAAAGAGGTAAATTGTGTTTTATGGCTCCCCCTCCCCGCCAACCGATGATTTGATTAAGTTTTCATGCTTCTTTGGGCTACGCGATCGAGCGTAAGCCGCGGGAGAGTGGAGCTAGTTTTTTAGAGTTCGTAAATTGCGATTGATTGCCGCCGCGGTGGGATTTTATTAAGGAGTAATGCGATTGGATTGCCGGGGCTTCGTATCATATTTATTGCAGTTTTCGAGATTACGAGCTCGTTAACTCGACGCCTCCATTGTATATTGAGCCGTTAATTTTTCAACTTAAATTTTATTGATCTAAAAAAAGTTGTTGCGCTAATGGAAAATTAGAGGAAAACTCGTTTCTCTCTTTCTTTGTAGAAACAAGCTTTGGACAAACTTTATTTTGGAAATAAAAAATACTAAGGCTTATCCCGTCGCATAAACTCACTGTATACATTTCCTGAAGGCAAAAGTCGGTTATTTCTTAAGATTCCCCCGTTTCTGTACAATAAAGCAAATTTCCAAGGTAGACTTTTTCGCCCGCAACAAGAACTTTCCTCCCGACAGATCCTCCGCCTTTTAAAGAATCTCCTTTTACGACAAACAAGAGAATCGTTTTCCTCTCCAAGCATTCTCCTCTCATTCATACCAGCCTCCATTTTCCGAAGCATCAAAGCTATTTTCTCACGTTATAAATAAGCGCATCTGCAAAGCTTAACCCCCTTCGGTCTAAGTGCATTCCGGGAATGCCCGGGCGGCGCTAAAAACTCTCTCTCTCCCTCCCGTTCCCCCCGGTAGAGAGGAAAAAAAAAGGCGGCTCGCTCCGCGCCTAAGCAGCCAAGAGAGAGAGAGAGAGAGAGAGAGAGAGAGAGAGAGAGAGCTTATCTCGCCGACATAATCGCAGAAAAGCTTCGCAGCAATCAATAGCAACTCGTGCACACACACACACACGCACGCACGCAGCTACCTCGAAAAAGAAGCCCGAGAAATTTCTCCGAACGAGAAGCTCTCGAGGCGCTTTAACCGCGAGTGAACTCTCGAAGCCACGAGGGAGAAAGAGAGCGAGAGGGAGGGAGAGAGGGAAGCGAGAGCGCGGCATAGGTGGTACAGATAGGCGCACCGAGTAATCCGAGCTCGGAGCGCGCGCGTATTTGCGATGGTCCGCGCATAATAAGATAGTCTTATAGGAGCAGGAAGAAGAAGGAGCGCGCGCGCGCGAGCGGATAAGGCGAGAGGACGCCGCCGCCGCGAATTTATGAAACGAGAGGCGCACGCAGGTGCGCCAAGCGCGGAAGACAATGCGAGAGAGAGAGAGAGCCGCAGGAAAAAAGGAACAATGCGCTTTATGACGCTCTCCGAACCGCTCTTTTCTATATACCCCCAATGACGATAATGATAATGGCGCGCGGCCGATAGACATTTTCAGAGAGAGGCACTTTTTTTACACGCGGTGCGGCAGCTCGTCGTATATATATTCGCGTTTACGACCTGCCAATTTGCTTCGGCGAAGCTATCGTTTAATTAACGCCGGGATGCTTCTTGCTGCAATTAGCCGCCTCTCGGCTCGGGAATCGGCATACGAAATTCCGAGGCGTTGCGACGATTACGGGACGACGCGCGGAATACGTAAGTTTTTAATATCTTGCTCGCTCGCTCGCCTCTTTTTTTTTCTTCCCTTTCAGCCGAGAGAGAGAGAGAGAGAGAGAGAGGCACGTAGAGGAGTCCTGCAGGCGTGTATATATATACGCATTCCAAAACAATAAAATATCCGACAAGCGCTTGACACCGCTGACGGGAATAAATTAGAGGGCTTTTTTTTTACGCGGACGCGTACAATGGACGAGAGAGAGAGAGAGAGAGAGAGCTTTTTCCGACCGCTATCGTAATGATTGATGATAAAGTTTTGCAAATTTATAATTGGAGGGGAGATAAGGGGGAGGCCTTTACGAAATTGCCTCGCCGCAAAAATTGCCTTTTGTATACACAGGTATGGAGATAAGTTTTAAAGTGTATATTACTTAAATTTATAGAAAATTACCATCCTCCGCGACCGTGGAAGACCATTACGAGGATTATAATGGTAGATAGTAATTTTCTACATTTTAATGCATTCTTTTATTGGGGAGGCAAAACTTCCGCGCACTTACTTTGGAAACTGAATAAAAAGTTTTTCCCCCGACAGCTAAATCTTTCGTGCATTTTTAAAAACAAAAAAAAAAGCAACATACTCCGCCCGGTGCGGTTCCTTACAAGCCGTAAAATGCGGAAATAAAAAGACGGCGCGGAAGGATTAATAAAGTGCAATATTTAACTTTTGAAAATGTTCCCCCTCTAGGTATTTACTGTATTTTCGGCTCCCGGAGCATCTTTATTTTCCAGCAACATAAAGTTTACGTCCCAGCCGAGAGAAAATAAAGCCGGCGGAAACTCGACTCTAAACCCAATTCCCCAAAATCTCGCTTAAAAGATACACAGAAACACTTGCCGCTGCTCTCTCCCTCTCTCTCTCTCTTCTCTCTCTCTCTCTCTCTCTCTCGCTCTGCGGCGTCTCCGAAAACTATTCTCACCCTCTAAAGGCAGCAACTAACGAGATCACAAAACCAGCTCGTAAAACAGCTCTCCCTCTCCGGGCGGCCCTTTCCCACATGCAGTACTCGAGCCGTCGGCGGCGTCGGCAGTACTTCAGGGAAAAGGGCTCTGGGCTTTTCCGCCGAAAGAAGGCACTATGCGGCGCATAGCGACGTGTGCGTATATGCACACAAATAGAGACCGGGGAGAGAAACGCAAACGCACACGTCTCGATGATTGATAACAGCCGGCTCGGGCTTATCGGCCGGTTTGACGTTAGAGCGCGGCTCTCCGTTAATTCACGCTCGGCGATATTCCTCTTTCTTTATCTCTCTTTCAACATCTCACTCGGCGCGTGTACACGTCGGGGCTCCTTTATGAGGCATTTATTCAAATACCCCGTCGGTCTCTCTCTCTCTTTCTCCCTCGCGCGCGCGAGAGCCTGCGCAAACACTGCACACGTATATATATAGGAGCGCGCGTGAGATTTTGTCACTCGAGGAGAGAGAGAGAGAGAGATCGAGATACTGCACACACCCGAGAGGAGAGAGAGAGAGGGCAGTGCGCGCTCGTAGGAGAGCGCGAAAAAACGATTTGCAGGATTTCCTGCGTTTGTCAAAGCGCCGCGCGCGCGAGGGGAGATAAAACTTTTTACCGCGCGGCCCGCAGCTGGCTTTAACCCCTTGCGAGAGAGAGAGAGAGAGAGCGAGGGAGACTCGCCCGAGGGGACACGGCCACGATATTCGGGGCGCGAGAAGGAAACCGCGCGCTATTTTCTTTGTGATATTCTAAGCGACCTCTTGTGTGTGTTCTCTCTCTGTCTCTCGCCGCGGTGCGTGTCAATATTTTGAATTTGCCTTTGTAATGCGTATACGCTTGCGCTCCGACGTTACACCTGACGCACCGGCGGAATGTCGCGGGAATTATGTTGAATAAATATAGGGGAGGCTGCACGGCCAGGACGGACGATTTGAATATTGCAAAAAGTCAATAGAGAGAGAAGGGGGAGAAACGTGTAATTGTGTAAGGAAACTCTCGGCGCTTTGCTAGAAATCCTTGATAAGAAAAGTTTAAACGAATGAAAGTTTGACGAGAATATAAGTCTTGTTAAAGTTTTAGTAAAAGTCATTGCAAGCGGCAAACATTGCCTCTACTCGGCGACTTCGCGAGCAGGCAAAAAATTACTTCAGCCGGGAATCGCGACGCCTTTTAACGAAGACGGAACAACATTTTTTTTTCTGTGAGCAGCTGCATTTTTTTTTCTGTAACAATTTTAAATCTGCTTCGTAGAAAGTGCGCTACACGATTTCCGAAGAGTGCTTTTGTATCGAAGTACACTGGAAAAAATCGGGCACGAATAATTGAGACATCCATTACGACTCGTTATAAAAAAACAAAAGAACAAACTTTTTAGGATAATTGCGCGACGAGATATAAAGGCCTCTCGGGAGTGCATTACTCGCCCGGGGTAATAACTCTGAAACGATTACCGAAAAGTAATGATACGTTAGAAAGAAATCAAGTCCGTCATGAGTGCTGCTCTCTCTCAAGTGGGCTAATTCCTAATGCCCCGGTTCATCCGCGGCAGTGAAAGCGATCGATATCTATATCCCAGGTAGGGATCCCCGCAGCCGAAACTCAAATTTCAGGCAGATTAATGGCCGGTAGTCGGATTACCCTCCTTCTTTTTCGAGTTTCACGCCCGAGCAATTTTCCCCCGTTCGGCTCTCGCGTGAACCGAACGACTAAATTGCGAATTCGGCCCCGGCCGGAGAGAGAGAGAGAAAGGGAGGAAGAGAGAAAGAGAGAGAGAGAGAGAAACAGGTGCAACTCGATCCGGCCGCCGCGAATCCCGGGAAGTGTCGTCCAGGTAGATCGGCCGCGCGCGATGATGATCCGTAAGGCGTCCCGTCGCGTACCGGTAAGGCTGCAGCTTATTCTCTCGTACGGGTCGGAGTGAAAGGTAAAATTGACCCTGAGATTAAAAAAAAAGAGAAAAAGGAGAAAAGCCGCGGCTTTGATTGGGAATTGATGAACCGAACTGCTTGCTCGCCGCGAAGCTCGTTCTCGGTAATTGTAGGATCGTTATAAAATCGGGTAAGTTATAATGCTGTAAACTGAAATGAAACGAGGCTTTACCGGCATAAAGATCGGGTTTTATTGCTCTTGGCACGTTATTAGATTAGAAATATACCGTAATTCAGAGCTTTAGTAAACCACGTGTGTGTAAATGTTTATTGAAATAACTGACGATCCATTAAGTAACTAATTTACATAAGCTAGAAATTACCATTCCAGGAATTTTCACTTTTTAACGCGCGATGCACACACTTGCGCTCATACAAAAGGAAGATCGAAGCTCTCGTTACTGAAAAGCAAAATTCGGTTACTCGTCCGGCCATTCATCCCCGAATAATCGAGTTAGCCGAAATATCGTATACAGCACATCCACAAATCCACTTTCGCGCTAATCCCCCTCCTGAAACGAGACAATAATCGCGTCTGGCGAGCATGACCAGGAGCGAGAGTTCATTCATTACGGAGGACCGTCTCTGCGGAGCGTCTCGCCTCCGTTTCGAAAAAGTGCGGCAGAATAGACGCAACAAAGGGACAATTAACTTCCCGAGCCGCCGCTGCCGCCGCGGGATTCCTCTCGAAAAAGAGCGAGGCTCTCCTGGACGAGAGAGAAGCAGCCGCGCGCCAATGTATATATATATATATATACACAAAAGGGAAGCGAGGCTTGAATGGCGGCCGTCTCTGGGAGATTGACGCGATTAACCGATCTGTCAATGACTCGTCCAGCGTTAAAATCATCCTTAATCCCCCGGTCGACGACTCAATAGCCTTCGATCGCGATTGTCCCTCTCGCCTAATTGAGCCGCTTATCCCCGGCCGCGGTATTTGGCCGCGGTTTATAATGGCGTACACCGATTTTTTTCTCTCTCGCGCGCTGCTGCCGCCCCGCTAAATTTCGCGGCATAACTCGCGAGCAAAATAGAGAGAGAGAGAGAGAGAGAGTCGATTTATCAAGCGGCGATAAAATCACCGCGGCGAAAAGAATCTCCACTCCGCGCATTCTCGCGGCGCTCTTCCCTAATCCATTGAGAAATCGCGCGAATTTTCCCATAACCCGTCCCCGCGGCTCTTGGCTTGCTCTTCGACTCTCCGCGTAACGGGATTTCCTTTAGGAAGATCCGAATCCGGGCCAGATCGTAATCGACGCGCCGGGCTTTGATCGACGCGTCGTCGCTCGCCTTTGAGAGCGCAGTGCCGCGCGGCGGTTACGCCGTGTCCTCTCTCGGCCGCTGCACCGTGCATGTTTTACCCCGAGTGCGCGGGTTTATATATATATATATATGTGTGTGCGAGCGACCGCGCTGCCTTGCGTAATATGGCTCGATTGCAATAAGGAGCGCGCGCTACGACGCTTTGCGAAACAGACTGCCGAGCCAATAATTTATATTACTTGCTATATATACAAAAAGGACAAGACGACCTTGTGAAATGCGGCGCGCTCTTATTTATTGCGTTTCGCGGAAACGCGCGACTTTCACGCGTTTGATACGGATTGGCCGGGCGGTGATTTATCGAGAGAGCGCCTTTATCGAGTCGACGCGTTTTGCAACCGCGGGTTACTTTCCGAGGCTGAAAAAGCCGCGTAAAACGAATCATAATCCGCGCTGGAATTTTCCCGAAGTGTGTGCGTGTGTCTGGCGTCGGAAATTTTCTTTTTTTTTGTTTCGACCCGTCGGCCGACCTTCTTTTCACGGGATCGTCAACGTCGCGGAGCTTAAATTCGAGGCGATCTGATTTGGATAGGCGCTAATCCTTTATCCACTTCCAGAAATTCCTTCTCTCTCTCTCTCTCTCTCTCTCTCCCCGCCGGCGATGCAAATGCGCGACTAGCCCGGGGGGATTTTCTCCCGTAAGCGCCTTAAAAATAATAGCGCTCCGGCAATGCATCAAGAAGTTAAGCATCGGAAAAAAGGGGCTCCCTCTTTCTCTCTCTCTCCCAGCTTACTCGCGCCAATAAAACAATCGGTCCCGTCCTTTTTTTTCTCCCGGAGCGCGGCGCGCGCGGTTGTTTCCATCATTGTTATTGGAGTAGCGTTTCGCGCGCGCGCGGATATAAAGTGCGAGAGCTCGCGAGAGTCTCCGCGATGCAATCTCTCAAAAAGGCCAGGCGGCTGGTTCTCGCGCCGTTTTATTTCCCTCCGCTCGCACACACACACACAGGAGGTGAAATGTGACAAGTTGTCGACGTTTTATCTGAAATCCTAGTCCCGGGATTCAAAGCCGCGCGCGAGCCGGGGCTTCGATATCGCTGCAGTAGGGCAGTAGCATCGAAGGAGAGATCGCAAGGTGCGCGCCGATTCAATGGGCCGCTGCTGCCGCTGCTGCCGCTGCACTTTGCGCCTTCCTCCCTTTCTCGCGGAGGAGATATATAGAAACGCGCCGCGGAGCGCAGGTATAAATCTACGCGGCAGCAGATCGTCTCCGAGATTATCTGCAGCTCCTCGGGGCCGAGAGCGGAATTAGCCTCGAAAAAAGCGCGCGGAGAGAAAGAGAGAGAGAGAGAAATATTCGAATAACTTTGGCGAAATTCGCGCGGGGATTTTGAGAGAGAGAGAGGAGAGGCTAATCGCCGGATACGATCTAGGGGGCTGATGTTTGCCCGGCCGGCAATTATTTCGGCTGCCGGAGCGGCGACGATTATTTGCTGACGGGCCGTTCGATAAAGAATTGAGTGCGAAACCAATTGGCGAGAGTGTTTCCTGCCTTTATGCCCGGGTTGTATTTCGCGCTCGCTGAAACGCCGCTTTTGGATTGTGTATACAGCGCCGCTCTCTCTCTCTCTCTCTCTCTCCGCTTTGGGAAACGATTGAGAAATTTTCGAACGACTGAATCAAAATCGGCTTTATAACCCGGTTGGCTTTTGAAATTTATAGACTCCGGCGCCGCTTCACAATGGGGATATTATAATCTCTCGAGAGACTTGCGAATTTTCAAGTCGGAAACTTATATAATCCCTGTTTCGCAAACTCCTCTCACGATCTAATTTCAGCTTGACAAAACAGCCTCGGGTAAACTTGCCCGAGAAAGAAAGTTTCCCAAAGACTGTTTTCGAAAAAAGAATCCCCAAAAAATACACATCAGCATCGAACCCTTTTAAACCCCCCCAAAAAAATGTGTTACCACCACAAAGCGTTCGGTACTCACCAAGCGTGCCGTCCAGCGAGAAGGAGTACCTGTCGTTCCTCAGCGCCCAGGAGCAGAGATCGCAGGTGGTGAGCCCGTCCGTGGGCACCGTCTCCTCGGGCAGAAAGGGCGGCCTCGGCGGCGGCGGCACGAAGCTGCTCACCACCGCGAAGAGGGAGTCGATCTCGTTGCCGAGGCTGGAGTAGTAGAGCAGCTCCTCCTCGGCGACGCCCGCGAACCAGTCGTCCATGTCGGTGACGGTGGGATTAACTGCCGGGCCCGCCACGATGCCTGTCGGGCCGCTCCCGCTGCTTGCGCTGCTCGTGCTCGTGCTGCTTGTGCTCGCGCTGCTGCTCGGTCCGGCGACACTTGCCTGAAACACGCAAATTGACCGGGGTCGACGTTAGACACTTGTGCGTTCGGCCGATCGAGGAGCTGTTAGGTTTTTAGAGAGGCAGAAGAAAAATATGAGGAGGGAAGGGGGGGCTGGACTCTCTCTCTGCTCTCCGCGTGGAGAGGCTGATTTGACGCACCGATTGCCCGGGATTTTATTGCCGCATTGTTGCCGCGCACGCAGGCGGCCGAGTGTGCCGAGAATAGAGTTAAGTATTCTTATAGTCGCCGAGGCTGCTAACGATCCCCCGAGTTAAGGTATATACAAATTACGGTGGGGGGAGGTTTGACTTTCCTGATTATTTGATACGAGGCGAGATTGGGGCGTGAGATGACGGAGGATCCTGATTTACGGTTTGAGGGAAAAAAATAATGTATATTCATGCGCCGCGAAGCAGGAAGTATATCTCTCTCTCCCGAGAGAACAATACGCGTTTATGCGGCTTCGACGCTCCTAACGAAGGAAAATCGCCGCGCGCCGCTCGTAAGCATTTTGTCCTCCACCCTGTCTCTCTCTCTCTCCCCGAGGGCCGTTTAGCTTTTAACAAGAGTTTTATTTTAATTACCGGCGCGCGGGGCTCTCGCACGTGAGAAAGAATTCCCGCGGCCTCGGGTGTTCGGGGCAATATCGAGCAATTCGCGGGGCGATAATAAAGCGGCGCGCGAAACAGGTCCTTTATGGCTCGAAATAAAATGGCCCCTAATTAACTCGGCTCTCTCTCTCTCTCGCGAAATCCGTCATTAAGCTCTCTCTCTCTCTCTCCCTCTGTCTCTCTGTCGGTGGAGGCCTCGGCCGCCGACAGCGAAACTGCATTACGCCGAGGAGCGAACACGGAAAATCACTCATATGCGCATCAAAGGCGCCGTGAGTTTTAGCTGACTTCAAAGCAGCTGCCTCGTATACTCTATTGTACAAATGGCGAGCAGCGTCTCTCCCCCTCGGTGTTCTCTCGGGGACAGAGAGAGAGAGAGAGAGAGAGAGGAGAGAGCTGCATCGGCGAACGTGCACCGAATTATCCGACGAGCTGTGCCTGCTCTCTCGGTACACGTATACAGGCACACAATACAATCAGCAGAGCGCGGCCGGCAGCGGAATAAGAAGCGAAGGAAGGAGCTGCTCTCCCGCTCTCTCTCTCTCTCTCTCTCTCTCTCTCTCTCTCTCTCTCTCTCGCGATGACAGTAGTCGAAAATGAGATGCACTTTCTCATGCTTGCGCTCGAGCCGGAGCACAAGGCTATCGGGTATCAAAGACAACTCTCGCGGGAGGGAGAGAGAGAAAGACTCGGAGAGGGATATTCGGAGCGCTCTCGCTCTCTCTCTCTCTCTCGCTCCTGCACACATCGTTAAAAGGATGGGGCCCCGTGTGCGCGCTTTGAGGCCCGGGCCGTATATAACGGATAATTGACAGGCGTTCGACCGCCGGCGTTCGCTTTGCATGGACATTGAATCCAGTCGCGCGCGCGCGAGAGAGAGCGCGAGCGCAAAAGCAAAAGGGCCCCTCTTCCCTCCCTCTCTCTCTCTTCTCTTCTCTGGACAAGGGAAAAACGAGAGAGAGAGAGAGAGAGAGGGAGCGATTGCATCGTAAATTCTTCACTGCTCTCGCCGCCTCGTCCGAAAAGGAAAACAAACGCCACGCCGCTAAGGATAACCTATTGAAAGGGATTTTGCAAACGGAGGAAAAGAGAGAAACTGGCGCGAGGTGTCAAGTGCCTCCCTCTCTCCCTTTTATCGCGGCGCCGCTGCGCGTTATAAGCCGCGCGCGGTCACAATGTGCCATTGTGCGTGAGAGAGAGATAGAGAGAGAGAGAGGAGCGCGCACTTTTATGAGAGAGCGTATGAAGAGGTGTCCGCCGAGAGATTATGCACGCTGAAATTTACACTCCCCGAGCCCCCGAGGAAGATGAATGATTGCCGGAGTGCGGAATGTGCCATTGTGCGGGCATCGCGCGGGCTGCTTTGTTTCTCTCCGCGTAGGGCAAAATTGATCTTCCCGCCGAAAGAATTTACGAGGGACGCGCCAATGTATCGATAGATACGCGAATCGAGAAACCGCGGCGCGCGAGGAGCGACTCCTTCGCCCCGCGAGATGTCAATAACTCCTCGCTCCGCCTTATCCCGGCTCATCGGCGCTCTCTCGCTCCATTCAATCGGCGGAATTATAAATCGCCCCGCTAGAACAAAAAAAGAAAGAAAAAAGGGCCGCCGAGCGCGTTGTTCAAACACTCGCTTATACGCACGTATAGATAGTGAAAGCCGCGATTTCACCGCGGACAATAGATCGATCAATCGACCGCGGCCGAGCTAATCAATTGTCACTCCCGACGAGCCTCTCTCTGTCTCTCTCTGCCGGCGTCCAAAAATTCAGATCCGCAGATAAGCGAGAGCGAGAGCGAGAGAGAGAGGGAGGCCGACAATGGGCCTAGGCTTTTCGTCAAGTTTGAACGATGACGCGAGGATGAGTCGTACACCGTGAAAAGGGTTCGAGGGGGAGGGGAGAAAAAGGCCGCGTGTACCGAGAGGCCTTGTATATACCGTTATCGATCGGCGTAATCGGCCGATGCTGATCGATATATCCGATAAAGGGGATAATTTTTGGTCGGCCTCTCTCGCCGAAGGAGGCGCGCGAGTGACCGAGGCGAATTTTAATCGGCGCCAAAGCGCGCGCACGCTGGAATATAATCCCGCCGCGCGCGCGAATTTTTGACTTACAAATTTTATTAACTTTTAATGCGCGGCATTAATGAAGCTACGTGCCAAAGCTGTATATTATGCGCGGCCGCGGGTGTCTGCTTCTTTTTTTTTGGGTTTTTTCGAAGAATATAATGATTATTAAAAGGCACTAGGAGAGAACGAGTTTTTCGAGGATAAGATTATTCGCCGCCACGACCGGTAGGAGATATTTTTCGGAGATAAACGTAATCTTGATGTTTATATTGAGCTGAGTGAAAGTTCAAAATAGTCGGGGATATATACAAAAACACCGCGCGGCGGGCAAGATTTATTGCATACTTTAGCGCAAAAAAAAACATACGAAACTTTATCGCAATTTAAGCTTCCGAAGCGACGCGAACACGTTTACGCGATTCTTTTATTATCCCGTTCGTATTACACAAAAGCCAACATAGAATCAAAGTACAAAGTTTTAAAAAAGTTGTTAAAAAAAGAAAACCTATTCCACCCTTAATTTCGAGAGCACGGAGCGTTTTGCCACCCGCGCAACTCGACGACGGGCGGATCCAGACTCTGGAAAAAGCAGCTCTCGCGCACCGGCAATTTTTCAACGCCATCGAGTGCAAAACCGCCCGGTAGTTTCTTTATCGAGCCCCGGCAACACCCTGCGAAATAAGACATTCGCCTAATTAACGAGCTTATCGACTGGAACGACCGGCGGCTCGAGCTTCTTCCTCTCCCCCCCCCCAGATAAGGATCCGCGAAAAATTTCGCCTCAACGCTCGAGAGACTCCGACGATGCGCTCGGACGCCTTCGGCGAGAAATCATCGATAGTTACGGGGAAGCGGCGGCGGCGCAATGATTCCCAGAAGCTACCGCCACCCTCCTGCCTGATTCGCCAGTCCTCCGCTTGAAAATTATCGAGTGCGCTCGGTTGCGAGCATTTTCTTTTTCCGATGTAGGAATTCGAGTGCGGGCGCTTCGATTGTATATTATTGTATTACGCGTACCGAGAAAGGACGCGGCGGTCCATTAAAAATGGGCGTAAGCGTTTTTCCGCGAAAACCAGTTCAAACGCGCGCCGTTGAGACAAAAGGGAGAGAGAAGCCCTTCCTCTCTGGATAAACATTGAAACGCTTCGGGTTGATTTATCGCGGGCTTCTCTCGCTTCCCTCGCTCTTGCGCTGAATCAGCCGAAATTCAGAGCCCAAGGACAGAGAGGGACTCGGCTTTTTTAATTCTCCGCTCTCTCTCTCTCTCTGGGCGCTCGCCATAACCGTTACGTAATATCGAACAATGAAGCCATAATAATAAAGCCCGCCGTTTCCTGATAACAATCGGCGGCGGCGGCCGCTCGATTATCCCTCCCTCTAATAAGCCTTTTTCCGAATTTCACCGGACAACTCAATTACGGTGTCCGAAAAGAGGAGGGGGGCGGCGGAGAGGCTCACTCACACGATCTCACAAAAAAGCGGCGGCGGCGGCAGCGGCGGCTCTCCTTGGAAAGGAGAGGATCGAGAGCTCGGCTGCGTCCGTCCGGTGTGGTTTCCTTTCACCGCACACGCCAGAAGCGCTGCCGCGGCGAACATAATGACTCAATCCGCGATCTCTCTCTCTCTCTCTCTCTCTTTCTTCTTCGCCGTTATCTCGGCTACTTTGGCGTGTCCTCCGACCCATCTGTCTCTCGCGCGGCAGTGCATTAACTCTTTCGCTTATCTGCCGAGCCGTATAAATCGGGGCCCGCTCCGCTTCTAAGATACCGAGAGAGGGGGCCGACTCGATTAATTACGCCGGGATTTTTGCCGGAGCCGCGCGCGAGAGGGATATAGGGACGGGGAGGGGGGGAACTTCCGGCGGCGACGGCGGAATTTTGAGTTACGATCGGCGAGTAAGTACAGGCTGACACTTATCATCGTCACCTCGAATTCCCTTAATTCCACGCTCGGAAGCCGCGGAGATAAAGCTTTCCCCCCCGCCGCCGCCGCCGCGGCCGCGAGGACGTCAGGCATCGGCCGATGAAATTGTTACTCTCTGCCAGGCTCTCTCTCCCTCTGGCCGGCGGATCCTTAGGGGAAGAGAGAAAGAAGAAGGCACACCGAGCGAAAGAGAACCTGTTATTTCGTTCTCTCTCTTCTTCTCCCCGAGATTACACGCTGTCACACACTTCCAAGAGAGACAGAGAGAGAGAGAGAGAGAGAGAGCGGAGAGCGCATTCTTCGGTCCCTTGCCTTTTTTTACGCGCCGCGCAGAGAGAGAGAGAGAGAACGAGCAGCGGCTCAATCATCGCCGAGCTGCGGGGATGAAATACGCGCGGACGAGACAAGTACCGATGTCTTACTCGCTCTCTGCGTGCGCGCGCTCGAATTATCATTCGAAAACGAGAGCCAATCAAAATCTAGTTACGTCACGCGCTCCTCCTCGCCGAGAGGAGGCAGAGAAAAAGAGGAGCTACCTACCTGCCTACCTCTCTCTCTCTCTCTAGAGCTTTAATAATAATTCAGCGCGGACTCGAGTCCAGCTGGAATAGATGAGCTGTCGGAGCGAGTGCGCAAGCGCGCAGATGATATCTGCGCCCGGGTGATAAATGCGTGTAGTCCGGCAGTGTCAGGTGGAAGAGAGCGAGGAGCCAGGCCTCTCTCTCGTGCGCCTGCATACTTGTTTGTCTCGTCTTTGTCTCCGCGGTGAATCGATCAAATTCCGGGGCCCCGCCGCGCCGCGGGAGTCTCTCTCTCTCTCTCCCCGACGGCGGAGGTGGAGAGCCCGAGCCGGGAAAAACGAGACAATGCCTTCTCGGAAAATCGCCTCCCCCGGCTAATGGAGATATTACGCGCCTCCGCGATGAGGTAGGCGAAATCGAGGAGGGAGAGACAAAGGCCCGGGCTGTGTATTGCCCCGCATGACCGATCGGGCCCCGATGGAGATATTTCATTTTCTCGACGCTGTTTGCTTAGCCTCGACTTCCGAATCTCCGGCGATTGATTGACCGCGCAAAAAATCAACGGGCCTTTGTGCCCGCGCCGGATCCTCTATCTCCCCGTAATGTACAGTCTCCTTAGACGGGGGCCCAGCGAGAGCGTTCACAAAAGTCCTTGTACGAAATTGCTTCCTCTCTCGTCCAGAGGGGGAAGAAAAAACATGAAGAAACTATCGCTTTCTGCGGAGAGGCCCCCTACCGCCGCCGCCGCTCTCTCGCGAGAAGGTTAATTGTAAACATAAAGTTGTTAACGCAGAGGAGGGCTCGGAAAGCCGCCTCGCAGCGGCGCAAGAATGAGTCGCAGCAGGTACGACCCCGGGCCATCATCGGGCACTCAGCGATATTTATGGGCCCGATTGTGCTTGGTTTCCGAAAATACGGCATACCGGCGCGGTGTGTGCAGTCGGAGGTCAGTTGCTCGCCGCGGGATGGGGAGAGAGCGAGAGAGAGAGATTCAGGGCTTAATGGCCGATGAAAAAGCAAACAGTGCCCGCCGCCGAGAGAAAGAAGAAACCGAGGCGCTCGAGAGAGAGAAAGAGAGAGAGAGAGTCCGTGTGGAAGATTGCTCGCTTCTCGCCGAGGGTATAAAGGTTAATGAGCGCACAGGCGCAACCTATTATTTCAGTCCGGCGTTCTCCTCTCCCTCTCTCTGCCCGCTGGAGATGGAAGGCAGAAGGCAGAGCGCAGAAGAAGACGAAGAAGAAACGGAGAAGGGCAGCCGGAGGTGGGGTGGACTCGTTCTCTCTCTCTCTCTCTCTGTGCTCGGCGGCTCGGGGAGAGGGGAGAAATTGGCGGCGACAGCAGGAGGAGGAGGAGAGGAAAGTGGCAGACCTTGAGCTGCCAGCGGAGCGCTAGACATCTTCATCCTGCGCCCCGAGCCATACGCTCCCAGTCAAGAAGAAGAAGCGCGCGCCGGAGAAACCTAGGCTCCGAGTCCCTCCTCCTTCTTTCCTTTCTTCCTCTCTCCCTCTCTCTCTCTCTCCCTTTCGGGCCCTGTGTGTAGCCAATTTAATCCGATCATATTAGCTGTGGCGAGGCGTAGAGGCGAGCCTTCGTATAATCTCCTCGTAAAAGAGCTGCTCTCTCCCTCTCTCTCTCTTATCGCCGCGGCAGCGAAGAAGGCCTGTTGCACTTGTTACGCTGGGAGGGAAGAAGCGGCGGCGGCGGCGGCGGCAGCTGTGAACGGCCCCCACTCTCTCGAATCCTCCTTTTTGCGCTCAAAGCCCCCGACGTGATTATGCGAGTAATAACGCTTTTCCCCCTGGCCTCGGATCGGAGCCGGCCGATTTTTCCAGTTTTCAGCGCGAGAAGCGCGAGCTTTTATGCACTGTCCGCTCTTTATGTCTTAATAGGGAAACAGGTATATCGGCGGCCGCCGGTGTGCGTCTGGTCTTTTTTTTTTCCTCTTTTCTTCACTGCCGCGGGAGAGCAGGCCGGAGCCGACTGGCTTTTAGAAAATCGATGCAATTAAGGCCTATCGCCTGCCTTTTATTTATGGAGAGTAGCGAAAAAGCCGGGTAGAGAGAGAGAGGGAGACGCGACGGACGCGCTTGATAAATAACCTCCTCCGAGAACGCGTCGCTTTTCGACTAGAATCCAAGTAATTCGCCGCGCTTATCGCCGATGCCGATTTAATTTATGGGAGCGCTGAAAAAGCCCGCTAATAGCTCTCTCTCTCTCTCGCCTAGGTGTAAGTATAGCTCCGAAAATAAAACGCGCCCCGTCAGCTCGCGTCGCGAGCCGAAAGAATAAATTAGCATATCAATTTGCGCGCGCGACTCTATGAGTTTTCCCCGCGCGCGTCCATAAATATTAAATAGTAACGACTCGACGCGGCGGGGAAAAGTGGCCCGCGACGACGGGGGCTTGGTTATAATTGATTAATAAATAGCGCGGGGCTCTCCGTTCGCGGCCTCCTTTTAAAACCGCGGAGGAGTCGCGTTATCAATTTCCAATTAACCGCCGAGAGAGAGAGAGAAGGAAAAAGCGCGCGAACGCAATGAGGAAACGTATCATTCGCAAATCGATTTGCTGGAAGTGCGCGCGCGCCTCGGCGATAAAAAATTGAAACGTAAATGGGCCCTCGTTCGCGAAAGGCGTTTCGAAAGCCTGAGTGCATCAAAATTGAAATCGACCGATCGCCGCTCGCGCGCGGCAGAAATCAAGCCGAGAAGGAGGCAGGCAGGGAACGAAAGTGAATGGACACAAAGCCGCGGAGGGAGGAAGAGAGGATGATGCTCGCCGCGGACGGGGAAAAAAACGACGGGCAAGAAATAGCGAAATAAAGCGGGGGATTACTAAAGTGGATAAAACAGCAATATCTTACAATAGCGCATAAAGGCCCCTCCGCGGCAAAAAGCGGCCCCGACGACTCGGTCCCCCTGCCCGATTGCTCAATCGTCGCGCTTCTTTTTCGACGCGCCGAGTATAACCTTGCGGTTGGAGGCAGCTTTTTGATGCCCGCGCCCGATTATTGTGTGTCAAACTTTGCACTTTATCGCTCTCGTGTTTACAAGCGGCGGCGGCGAATTTATTGCTTATTGAATAGCTTTTCTTAATGAGAAAGGTTATTTTTTCTCCACCGAGCGCCGCGTTTGCTTTTCAAGTGCGCGAATCCTATACTCGCAAACGAGGAGAGTCGCCGTAAGAGAGAATATAAATTTTTTTCGACAGTTTCATTCGCTCTTTGAGCCGTCGCTCTTAATAATTGAAGAATTACGCGAACGCTCCTCGTAATCCGGAATTGTAAAGAGCTCTCTCGCCCTGTGGCCTTTAATCCCCGAACAAACAAGCATCACATCCTTCTTAAAGCGCCCCAGTCAACAATTAGCCGAGCCGAATCATTCGTGCGTCCTATGGGTCTCTAATCTCCGAATCGAAGAAAAAAAGAGAGAGAGAAAAAACCAGCTGCATTACCTTACCCGGCAAATCACTACCGTGTCCGCGTCCCCAACTGTCGTCGATATAGAGAAAAATCCGTTCCGGTTCGGGGGACCTCCTGGCTGCACACGAAAATCGAAAGGTTAGCCGCCGCTGCATTGGAGGTCGGCCGCGACGACGAGGGCGACAAAAGAGCAAAGAATTTTCCTCGATTAAGCACGGCCTTAACCCCCGACGACGGGAGTGGCGGCGGGCGCGTGCTCGCGACCGATCCGCCGATCAAAGGCGCAGCTTCAGGGGCGAGAGAGAGAGAGAGAGGACACGCATCAAACGACGACGGGCGACTTTGCCGGCGGTCGTTCACACGGATAAAGGAGGCGCGCGCGGGGAGGCCTTTCAAGGCGGCTTGTTTGTCGTCGTTGTTCTCCCTCTTTCTCGCTCCTCCGCAAGGAAAGCCGACTGAATGGCCGGCCGATCCGGGGCTTTTCGGCTGATTAGGCGTGAAGGAGCGTCACGCTCGTTTACGAAAGCGTGCGACGCAAGGCGCGGACGCACACGCACACACACACACAAACGAGTGAGCGACCACAGAGAGTGAGAGAGCTCTGAATCTCCGGATTTCTGGGGAAAAAAACTGTGACGCGCCGCTTCGCGGGCGGCGATCGTCATCGGCACTTTCGCATTCCAGGGATCCGCGCGGCGATCGGAAAAATAGAATATACAGCCTCGAGGCAGGTGGTGTTGCACACTCTCTCTCTCCCCCCGCCGCTCGGAAGATTAATGCCGCGCGCGCCGCCGCCGCCGCCGCTGCTGCAGGCATCGTCTTTTTGTCGGGGGAGAGGAGAGCGAGAGAGAGAGAGATCGAATGTGCGATCGGTATATACGTGTAAGTGCGAGTATAGGCCACCAGCAGAGAGCCGAGACCACCTCGGGACTCACGGGCGCGCAAAAAGAGAGAGGGATAAGAAGGAGCGGAGCGAGGGGAGAGAGAGGGAGGGAGAGCCCACCCGATTTGAAAGAATGCGCGTGCGGCCGAGGACATAATGATTTCGGAGGAGAGAGACTCTCTCTCTCTTTTTACGCGGTAATTTATGCCAGAGTTTTCGCCCGGCGCCAAGTGCTTTTAACAGATAACGACCGGCAGCAGCCGTCGATTAACTCGTTATCAGTCGCCGCGCGGCGATCCTCTCTCTCTCTCTCTCCCGGGGGGCAATTAGCCGAGCGTCGGCAATTTTTCGCCGAATCCTTGTAAGACACGGGGCCCCGGGAATTAATCGAGAACCGGGGCCGATTTTCCCGCGCGAAATCACCTCGGGCCGCCGCCTTTCCGAAATTAGAAGCGAGAGAACTGCAGAGTAGTGTGCAGGTGAGAGAGAGCCGCCGCTCGTTAGGGGCGGCGAGCTGTGCGCGAAGAAAAAAACTCACGGGCGAACGAGGCATTTTATCGCCTCCGGTAATCGCGAGAGCTGCCGCTGCCGCCGCTGCCCCCCGAAATTGTATATTGTTTATGCCGAGCGAGAGAGAAGGAGAGAGAGAGACACCGCCGGCGCGCTCTCCTTCCTTTTTTTCTCGGGCGAAAAAATATTGTATACCTGTGGGCCCCTCTTCTCTTCTCTCGGACGAGGCGAAATTCTCTCACTTCGATGAAGTGATTATTTCTCTCTCTCCGTGCCGATACTTCTGGGCTCGTTTGCCGCTGCCGATTCCGAGGAGTTAGGAATCCCGAGAGTCAGCGTTTTGCTATTTCGCCGCCAGGAGAGAGAAGGAGAGAGACGGAGGGGGAGAGTGGTTTTGCACGGGCTTTTTTATTCGCGCCCCGACGCTTCGGCTTCTTTTCGACAGAATTTCGCGTGCGAGCCTCGAAATTCCCGGCCCGCGGACAGAGGGAAGCCGCTTTTTGTATCGGCTGGCTCGACGGAAACGCGTGTACCAGTCGTAAATAAGCCATTGTTCGACGTATAGTCCCTTTTTCGCGCGCGCTTTTTTGCAACAAAAATCTTTTAAAGACGGGGAAAATAAAAAAGAATTTCCGTTTCAAAAGTTAAACGCGACCTCTGTCGACGATCTATTCTCTCGGGCGTTTGGTTAGAAATTTAAAAGTATTTTCTCAAATTACATAATTCCTTTGAAAAGGTGCATATGCACACCCGAAATACCCCGAATGCGTTCGCCTCGCCGAGCAGAGATTCGAACTAATGCTTGAAAGCGCATACACAAACAGAAAAATAATGTTTCGAGATCCATCTGGTGATTCCCGAAAAGCGACGTTCTAAAGTGTCTCGCCGCCATTCACGCGAGGAACCGCAGAGTCCTGACGAGGAAGCGACACGAAAATAGCTCTCGCAGTTAAAAGCAGATTTGAGCCCGAAGGTGATGAAAATCTTTACGGCAGCTCGGAAGGTGAGTTTGACTTTTTCATCGCGCACAAAAGCGAAGAGAGCGGACCGAAAATTTGTGGGATGGGCTTAGACGGGGGCCGCCGCGGAGAGATACAATATATATTCCAGGTGCCGCCGCGGCCTCGACATCGATTTGAGTGGAGCGCGCCGAGTTTAAAAGAGAGTATTCAAAATATGTCAATGGGGATCGCGCCTTTTAGGCGTCATCCCCCGTAGAGCAGCTGTTTCCCCCGGCGGTGTATTACATTGAGTGGATTTACCGCGCGATCTAACAAATTTGTCATCCGTCCGCCGAGGGTAAAAAGGAACCTCGCCGTCATCGTCCTCTCGCCAAGAGGCGCGGTATACTTTCCTCCGGCGGTTTACACGCGGTTTACAAGCCAAATCCCCTCCTGCTCTCTCTCTCTCTTTCTCTTCCCGGCGGCGGCGGCCGTTGATACACACCTAAGCGCGAATTCGCCTCGTATTTGCTGCTCCGCTTTTTTAATCTCTCCCTCCGCGCGCGAGGACGGAGCGAGCGGCAAGAAACGCGGGTTTGCTTAGGATGCCGTGACGCCTTCGCGGATCGGCGAAAGAAGTCATTAATTTTTATCGCTCCTCGTGCAACGACGTCATTAATCCCCTCGTAAAAATCGGGGGAAATTGCGAACCGCGCCGCCCCGAGTCGATGCAAAAAAACGCCCCTCGGCATGGGCCGACATATATATGCACGTATTGACGAGCTCATTCAACCTGTTATTGGTCAATTTTGAAATTATGCGCGTATAAGCACAGTGTCCTCTATATTTATTGTATCGTTATCGGAAATCAATCAATTGTCATCTTTACAGAGACGATATCGAGCGCAATTAAATTACCTCGCTTAATTACCTCGACGCAGAGCTCGTCAGCCGCATCCTCCCTTTCCCCCGAAGTTCATTAGATTAGCCCAATCACAACAACTGCAGGCCGTACGAAAATAATCGCCGCGGCGCATTCACAACAAATAAAGCCCGGCGGGGCGCTCGGCGTTCGGAAGGAACGACGAGAGAGAAAAAAAAGGAAAAAGAAATCCAACAAATTCTCGCCCCTTTATGCGAGCCCCGAGAAGCGGCAACAACAGAACGCACAAGAGCTCTCTCTCTCTCCGAACCGTTTTCCCGCAATGGCAACTACAGAAGAAAATTCTGTCGCGGCGGCGCGGCGCACCGACAATGGAGGGCCGCGCCGCTCCTCCTTTGTGCCGCGCAGCGCTCTCTTTCGCTTTCCTTCGGCGTGCTCGTCTATTTTCACTCCAAATAATCCCGGCGACACTGAATGCTCGAGCGACTCCAAGGAGGAAGCCTCTTCGCGCGGAAACATTTTTCTTGCCCGTCCGCCGTTGCGCCGATTGTTAGCGCGGGGCGGTTCGAGCTTCTGGTCTGGGTGAAGCTTTAATTAATAAAAAAAAAAAATAACAGCCCCGATGACTCTGCGGTCGCCGTTGGCCGCTGACCGTTGCCTTCTCCGAAGCCGTTCTCCGCGCTTTGCGCCGAGATCGTCGCGCGGATTTTCTCTCTCTCACAAAAGCAGCCTGGGGAATTAAGAGCTTCCCACTCGAGGAATCCCCATTAGATCCGGAAAACTCGCCGGGCAAACAATGGGAAATTAAAAAAAAAAAGGAGAAAAAAATCAGAGCTGACCCCGGCCGGCTTTCGAGTAAGGAATTAGCCGCGAGGAGTAAACCTTCGTCACTTCTTTCGAGGAGTAAAGAAAGAGAGAGAGAGACCTGCGTACAGTTAGGATCGCTTTTTTCCCGTCTCTCTCTCTCTTCTTTCTCACCGCTCGATCGCCTCCCTCGGACCGCGCGGCGGCACCTTTCATCGCGGGCAGAGCGCGCACAGCTCTCTCGTCGGGGCCTCAAACTCTTGGGAATACAAGCGGGCGACGACTAGGTGTCCTATATAGCCCGGTACGGGCGGGGATCATCCTTTTTTAACGAGCGGCGCGAGCGGCGAGCCGCGACGGAAAAATGCCTTATTACCGCGCCGGCGGAGCTCCGAGAGAGAGAGAGAGGAGGAGTCTTTTATTTCCGAAACGCTCGCGGCATTATTCACGACTTAACACCCCCTGTGTGCCGGGGCCTCGTCGTGTATCTCGTTAATTATCATATTGTGCGCTCGAGCGCGTGATATGGGCCTCATATTTACCGAAATTTACCGCCGCTTTATGGACTCTCTCTCTCCGCCAAAGGGGACAAACTCGTTTTTTCTTCTAGTTTCTTTCCTTTTCGGTGGGAACCGCCGCCGCCGCCGCCGACTCTGTCGCTCTCAGATGAAAGCCGATAGCGGCCGACTCTTTATTGCCCGAGATACGACGGCTGATTGAATTGGATTATTGTTCGCGCGCGCGGGACGAGGTAAAGAGATTCTCTCTCTCTCTCTCTCTCTCGCCCGCCGACGATTGTCAACGATATTCCGGAACGCCGCCGCCTCGCGCGAAATTGCGATAATAATATGTCCACGAGGAAACGGGCGATTTAGCGAGCTCGCCGCGGCAGTTTATATGCTAAGCAGCGAGCCGTCGGAGCCAAGGATAATCATCGCGATACACTTTTTTATACGGGAATAAATTACGCGCTCGCCCGCAAAAATGGGCCGAATATAACCCCCCACCGGAGTAGAGAGAGAAAAAAAAGGTAGCGCATAATAAAAAAAAAATCTCTCCCCGAAAAATAAATAACACTCTCGATTTTACACTCGATATTCCAGGGGCATAAATCAAAGTTTTCGGTGTACCGCATCTGTTACGCTATCGCCAGCAGCAGCAGCACCACCACTACCACCCAGAGAAAAGACCGATAAATTTCCGGGGGCACCGCGCGTGAAAAATAGATTTACACCCGACGCTCCACCCCACGTAGGGAGAGCGAGAGAGCGCGCGAATCATTAGAGCATCGGCCATTAATATCCGGGGACTTTTGCGCCCCCCCGCGTACACGTAACAGCATCCGCGAGTCACGCGTAGCCGCGCGCGCTAATAAATTCCTCCCGTCCTACCTGCGCGCAGTGCACGCCTCGAGTTACTTCTCCGGCTGACTTTCGTAGAAAAGTTCAAAGGGGAGACGCGGGGAGGCTCAGAGGAGCAGTGCACCAAAGCCCGCGCGCCACACAAAAAGCGCGCGCGTCGCTCCGACGGGCAAAAAAAAAAAGCTGCAGGCGACGCCGCGCGCCTGTTCCTATACGTACCGATCTCTCTGAGGCGCTCGCTCGCGCGAAACCCGCAGAGCCACTGCCGGCTGCCGTTGCTGCTGCTTGATGCGGCTACGTACACACGGTACATTACACGGAGGAAGTTTTAGCCTTTGACCGGGGCTCGAAACTGGAGCCCGGCGCGTCGAGTTCGCGGAATTGTTCGCCTCTCTCTCGCGGCGCGCGGAATCCTTGAATAGAGTTACTCTCCGAGCGGGCCGAGAGGGTGAAAAGGGCCCTCTCTTTCTCTCTCCGGCGAATTTTGCTAATTAACCCCCGGTTAATTAAGCGGATTTTGTTGCGCTAAAGACTGTGAGTTAATTATCTTTGATATTCGACGCTTTTCCTTCGTTCGATTGAATCGGGGAACGAAGCGTTGGGCATGTCGCGTTCGAGTCAATATTTTTCGAGGCTCGAACTTCGTAATTGGCTTTTTCGGCAGTTTCCGAGTGCAACTTTAAGCGAGAGATTCGCGATACCGGATTGAAAATCAAGCTGCAGCCTTAGCATGAAATTAGCAATAAAACCGCGGAATAAGGAGAGAGCGTAATTCTCTAGTACAAGATTTTATTTTAGGAGCGATGTGCAATCTAAATTTTTTGCCGCCAGGCTCCCCCGGTAAACTAGCAGATTTTTTTGCCTTTCGTAAAACGAGAGTTTTTTTTTGTAATACGCGGCGAGAGCCGTGCAACGTATAAACCTGAAACGCGAAAAATGACCGCTCAACTTCCTCGAGGCTCTCCTGCAAAATTGAGGCGCCGGTAAAAATGTTGAAAAGTCCGCATCACCTCGCCTCTCTCGGAGAGCAAAAAGCGCCCCCCCCCCTGCCCCCCGTGTGTCTCGGTTGTGCATCGGCTCTGAAACTTATGAGCGGCGTACTTGTAGGTACACACGTAGAGCACGGCGTACAGCAGCCCCGCGCGCCGTCGGCGTAATACGCGTGCAGTAAAACTATACGAGGCAAGATAGCCGAGAGCGGTAAGAGAGAGAGAGAGAGGCCACGCGGAAGTCGGACACGCTAATCGCTCTCCGGCGGCCGCGAGTGAGAGAGAGTAGAGGAGGGCGGCGGGCGACGCTCTCACGAGCGCGAGCGCGAGAGGCCGCGCGCTCGCTGCAAAAGGAACGCGAGGAGAGGAGGATCGTGTCGCTGCATGCGCGAGAAACTTGATGCCGAGCGCACGGCGTAATAACTCGGAAAGTGGTAAAACCGTCGCGCGGCCGCGGCGGCGGCGGCGGCGGCGGCTCGCCACGGGGGAAAATGCCCGTTTAATTTAAGGCGCTGAATCGAACGGGGCCCCGCACACCGTTACTAAACCTCTCTGTGTCGTCGCTTCCTCTCTCTCTCGCTCTCGCACTCGCGCGCTCCTCTCCTTTTTTTTCGAGCGAGCTTTAATCGAGAAGCTGAGGCTGCTGCTGCTGCTGCTGTTGCGCACCTTTTTTCCTATCTCTCTCTCTCTCTCTCTCTCTCTCGCTGGAATGTCGCCGCTCTATTGTGACTTACGGTTATGCTTGAGCTTTCTTTATGGCAAAATTAAGAAGGAATTAATTGTTCGGGGACGGGTTATTTCATTTTAATTGCGGGTTATCTGCGGGCTCGTAATAACAATTGGCCTCTCGCGCGGGAAGAATAACTCTGGATCCTTTCCTAGGAAGGCATATTTCTGCCTGGCTTTTTTTCTTCTTTCTTTCCTCGAGGAGTGTTTATGCCCCGCGCTGAAATAGAAGCAAAAAAAAAAGGCGGAACGTCCGTTTTGAGAAAAAAACGTTACACCGCGCGGGCAATTAAGCAATTTATGTTATCGTGAATTTTAATTTCCCTTCCCCCCCGAGGGAGAGATTTCGTTCTCGATTTAAAATGATAATACTCGAGAAATTCTGTCGGCGATTTGTGCATATTTCAGTCTTTGAATATTGAAACAGGGTGACGACGCGATGATGTATATATATATATATATATAGTAAAAGTTTACTTTCTTCCAAACAGGAAGGGAGAGTATCGTATTGCCGCGTCAGCGGCTATTAGTTTATGCTCCGTGGATTTACATTAGCATTTTTGTCCGCCGATAGAAAGGCGATAGGTGAAAATCGCCCCGGACGTACGAGAATACATATATATAACGTGTCAGCACTTAACAAGTACTAAAGTTACCCGAGTATAATAAAGCCACGGAGCAAAGATTCCATCGACAGATAGACAGGTAGGTTAAACCGCGCCATTGTCGGGGAGCGCTCGAATAAAACGTCTTTCCCTCCTCCTCCTCTTTTTTTTTCGGGGGCACACACAGACACTTTAATTTCCCGAGGAAAAAAAAAAGACGAACACCCGATACATCGCGAGTTTTTGAAGCGTGAAAAACGCCCGGGGCCCCGGGAGTTACGTTCCGTACGAGGAATTCCATGCGGCTTTAAGCGCCGAATAGTGAAACTCGATACAGTTCGCCATGTGCTCTTTACGGGGGCGCTGGAAAAAATGTCTAGAAAAAGTGACTAGGCTTCCTTGTAACGTATGATTGGGTCGTCGCGGCTGTAATGAACTCGAAGAGGGCTTCTCCTTTACAGGCGGAGAGAGAGAGAAAAAAAAACGGCAAGTATTAGCCTCTCTCTCCGGACGATAATTTTTACTCCGAAAAAAAAAGTGGGAGGGAAAATTCAGGAGGCAAAACCGTAAAACGGCTGTTAAAATTCTGTGAAATTCGATGCCTCGCCGTGTGCCCGCACTGTGCGGGGCAATGAAAAAAAAAAGGGCAACCGAATGCGAACGGCGTCGTTGTGTAAACTTTGAAAAACTATAAAGTTTTAATTGAGATACACGTTTACAGTGGTACACACGC
The DNA here is from genome assembly GCA_900474335.1 of Ormyrus nitidulus. NCBI lineage: Eukaryota > Metazoa > Arthropoda > Insecta > Hymenoptera > Ormyridae > Ormyrus > Ormyrus nitidulus. The sequence continues at coordinate 40,685 of UCOL01000961.1, forward strand.
GGAAGTGAACTAAAAATTGCGCGCGCCACGCTTTACGATTTCGCTCCGCCGCTAAATCTTATCGATGCTTTTAACTATTTTTAATTAAATCGACACTTTACTATCGCCGTACGTTTTATACGTTTGTTATGCACGGTGAGGGGGACACTTTGCGAGCAAAAAACGAGCCTAAAAGGCACGTTGATGCGGGAATCTGAAAGTACCCGGCTAGAGTTTTCGCATTAAACGCGCAAAGTACGGCCTCGTTGACATTTTTTTCGTTGGAACGAATGATTTTTGAGCTTAATTTCACTTGTATATCGAGGAGCGAGAAAAAAGCCGAGCCAACATTTACACGCAACGGACTTCTCTCTTCTCGGTAAATTAATCCCTGAATTTTTTTGCCCGCACAGTTGGAAATAATTAAGAGATAAATTGAGTTAGGGGAATTTTTTTTTCACCGTAACTTTAAAAGGCGCTCTCTCTCTCTCTCTCTCTCTCAATCTCTCTCAAGGGCACTAAATTTCTTTGATCTCGGCTTTTAATCCAGAAAACGCGAGCAGCTCTCTCGGGCCGAAGAAAGCGCCGACTGACGTAACCCCTTGCCCGCATGCGGCCCGAGACACTTTTTATCGTACATCACAATAATTCTCCTCGCCGTGCAAGCAAGCGCGCTCGCCCGTAATCCGTCCTCCTCTCCCCCTCTCTCTCTCTCTGCCTGCCTCGTCATCGGCGCTCACCTTTCCGCCCATAAGATCCACGTCTCAATTTCATACTCGGTAAAGTTACACGTAATAATTCCGTATCGGTCAATTAACTGCGCTGTCGCTTTGATCGGGCCGCGGAGCGTGACAATCGCTCGGAAGCGACGGCGGCGCCGTAATTACGATCGGGGAGAGCAAAGAGGAAGGGAGCGAGAGGCCTTTTTAGGTGTAACGCGGATGCTTTTAGGGTATGTCGCTTGGCGCCTGGGAATTAGTTCGCTTCTAGGCCAGTCATCGCTGCCTGCGGAGATGCCTCGGAATTGATACGTCCGACGTCGCGGTGTTTTTTAACGGTTGCGTAAAAGCCGCGGCGAGGAGACGGAGGATCGGATAAATTTTAATCTAAAAAAATTAAAATGTATGAGCTTTCTAATGGAATGTCTCTTTGGACTCTCTCGGCGTGTGTACGGCGTACAGGTGTGCGCTTCCATTGGGATCCGGGAACCGGTCGTCGTAAAAGAAGAAGAAAAAAAAATTAAAGACTGCTCTCCCGCGGCAGGAAAATCCGACCTAAAGCGACGCCGCGGCATTTATTAAACTGTTTCTCGGCGCACTTAACAAGGCGAGAATATGCATAAAGTACATTGCGCGGCGGCCCGTTCCAGGTTACATAAATAAACGAGTCGAATGGGTAGGGGGGGCCCCAACGGGGCCGATAATAAAGTTTTGATTGACACCGCGAGTAAGAGATACATCCTTAACGTCTGCGTTCTCGAGAGAAGCGAAGCCGTTATGCGGGGGAAATATCGGCGTATATACGATATACACACTTTCTAAATTGCGCGCGTTTCAAGTGAAAATCCCACTTGAGGAAGATGGAGTGACTGACTGGTCGTCCGTCGTCGTACAGGACGCCGAGAGAGCCGCCGCTTTAATGGACTGACTTACCGACTTATCTCCCCCCGCGCGCGGAGAGACTCAATGCTATCAGTCCAGTTTAAAGGCGCGGACGATGATTAATGCCAAAGCGGCTCTCTCGCTCTGCCCCGGCGACGTATTAATTTCAATGGGGAGAGGGAGCTTTTCCACGGATCGCCACTCGATATAAATTTCCGCCGCGCCGCCGTGCGAGTATCTCGCGATAATCTCGATACAAAAGCCCCCGCGACTCGGGGGGGAAGAAAAAGAGACTCGTCCCTCTCTCCCTCTCTCGCGTAAATTAAGTCTAATCCCGAGTCCATAAATTTCCGGCGAGTACGCAAATTGCTCGGCCGACTCGCCGGCTTCTACAGCTGTAAAAGCGCCAAACGCTCTCGAATTCCAGAGTCGTTATAACCGCTCTCTCTCTCTCTCGCTCTCTCGCGGCTCCCTCTTAAAGAAGAATGCAAGCGCGGAAAAGCGTTATAATAGCCGGGGCACCGCCGGCGAAAAATACCGGGACGACGCGCGCTTTAATTTGCCCAAGGATAAACTCTCCTCTCTCTATCTCTCTCCCGCTTTTCTGCCCTATACATTATGTATGAGGGAGAGAGAGAGAGGGTAGACGCGCGCCGACAGATGCCGCCGGTGCGTGGCTTTTCCCGAGATCTAATTAAACGACGACGACGAGGAGGAGGAGGAGGAGGAGGACGATGCGTCGCGTCTCTACTTCCCCCCCACGCACACGGCGGCTCTCTCTCTCTTTTTTGCCAGCCGCTTGCGCCAATAAATCGCTCTCTCGCGCGTAGGCCTCCGGCGCGCGCGCGCGCGCGAGCCTTAGTTACACCGAGAGCGCGCCCGCGCACCGTAGGAAATTGCCCTTCCGTGCAGCGCGTATACACACTGCACGTCGCGGCGAGCGGGCGGAGTATACGGGCGCTTCCGGATTTCGCGAGAGTTTCGCGCCGCGGACGAGGTGGCCGCGGCTTTGACGCCTTTGTACCGCGTGTATATACTTCGGGCTTTGACGGGGGAGGACTGATAAAATCTGGGCCTCTCTCCGGGGAGTGATTGATGCCGGCCTTAAAGTGCTGCTTTTCGTTCGTTGTGCTTTCGAGATTATTGATTATTTGTATGGGGCTTTCGTACAAAAGAGGTGGAGGGGGCGTTACGAAAAGTCTATTGTTATTTAGATGCCGAGCGGGAAAATACACACTTTATGCGCTCGGAAAAAAGGGGGATGCGGTCGTAACGAAATGCTCTCTCTGCCTTGTTTACTCTACTATGGTGCCGCGGCACAAAAGGAACAACGGAATATATGTTATTGTATGCAAAATTTTCATCAATATAATTCCTCTTATCCTCCTCCTCCCCCTCAACGAGTTAACACGCGCATAAACAGCGTCAGCTTTTCGCCCGGCGGGCAAGCTCATTTTTCAGCCTTACGTCCGAAAATTTTCAGCAGAGCCGCAGAGCCAACTTTCAACACTGGACGCAGGTCCGAAAAGGGTCGTCGAATCGAAAGCTCGGAACCGCCTACGAGCACTAAACTTCCGGTTTACAGTGTTTGCGGAGAGCGGGGCGTCCGAATGCGCGCCGTTAAAATTTCCCAGAGGCGCGCGGTTTTCGCGCTCGCGGAACGAGCCGTGTATATACATATATATGTTTACGCTCCCTCCTCCCGGCGTAATACCTGGGCCGTCACGTATACCAGCACCACGGCCATCAGGCCGCAGATTTATCCCGGCGCTCTACGCGCAAGGGGACGTGTACGAGATCGGTCTAACTAGATATAAAGGATGTTCGCCGCGTGTCGAGGTGAAAGTCGCCTGTCTATTTTCTAGGAAGTCGAGCGCCCGAGACCGTCAGCTCTACGTGTGGGAACGTCATCGATGAGCCGAGAGCCGGTGCAGGTAAGGGAGACTGTATGTGTATACGGGGCTGGGGGCGTGCTTTTGTCGTCCGTTTAAAGGTCCTTGCGACTTCTTTTTTTTCTCAACTTTGATTTACGGAGAGGTTTCACGCCGAAGACTCGGCGTTTGGAAGCTAGAGTTTTTCGATATTTTAAGTAAAACAAATCAGCCGGGAGACTCTGCGGAACCGCATATATAAAAATTGACTCGAAATTAGCACGTAATCTCGAGACAAAGCCAAAGGCGACGACGACGAGTGTCCTCCGCGAAAGGGGCTCGACTTTCCTGCAGGCAGGGGTGAACACGTTTTAATTAGAATCGCAGCCGCTTCCGGACGAGCGAGTGGCTAACGGCAATGGATTTTTCGTGTCGCTCAAGCCCGCGTCTATTAAGTCATTACGGGGCTTCGGGCCTGGGCTTCGTCCTTCCCGTCCTCTCTCTCTCTCTCTCTCTCTCTCGCTACATGTGTCAAAACGTGCCGGGGATTATGGCTACACGAGTCGGCGCGCGCTCGTAAACGAGGCCTTCTCTCTCTCTCTCTCTCTCTCTCTCCCGGGGAGTCGTTGAAAGTTTCGCGTGACTTTGACAGTTTCGTGTGAAAATCTTCCTGGCTGCGCGTGCGCTCAAATTAGTTTGTCCAAGTTTCTCTCTCTCCCTTCCGCCGCCTGTGCGCCGCTCCGTGCAACGTTAATGGCAATGCCTGTTGGCTCTCCGGGCGCGCAAGCCGTGTTTACGCAGTTTCCACCGGGTGTCCCCCCTTCCCCCGCGCGCGTCTTTCCGCAGAGCTGTAATGAATGTTTTAACGACGAGCGAATGTTATTAATTTCGTTCGGCCTTTTTAGCTCTGGGGTTTAACGAGTGAGTTAGCTGTTTGCCGGGCCGAGTCGAGAGTGTTTTTAGAGATGCGATCGGGGCCCGCGGAACAATTTCGGCTTATTTATGGAGTCGAACGGCATGACGCTTCGATGACACGTTTAATTGTTTCGCCGAGAGCGATTGTATTATTAATCATGCGCGTCCCTGCGTCAACCTATCGCTCCGGCATATATATATATAGACGATTGATTCATCGATTTTGAAGACAACTCGATCGTAAATTAAACGGACGTACATCACCGCGGCCGGGGGATTTTTAATGAAAACTTTGCGAGGTGAAAAGAAGTTAACTGGTTTTAGGCGACTAACGGAGCTATAAAACAAAGATATTGACCATTACATCATAGATTATAAGTCACCCAGCGCTGCAACGAGCCAATTTAAGTACTGTTTCAAAGCAGAAGCAAAAAAAAAAAACATCGATCACAGCTGCACAGAGAAGGGTAAAAATAATAAAGCCGCGCGATGAAATATTAAATTTCGCGCGATATCTAAAAATGCAACTGCATTCGAGCGTCGAGGCACAATGTAATTTTAACAACGAATCGATGAATGTTTAATCATCGAAGGAAGCCCGCTATCGAATATCTGATATCGATAGCGGAAGTCGCCTTTCCCCTTTCTCTCTCGGAGCATCGGTGTTATATTAAAATCTCGGGCGAAACCCTAAAAAGAACCATCCGCTCCGAATTCCATCGGTGCATCGGCCAACGGTTATCCGAGCAGCCTCGCGCAGGCTGCATCGGCCGAAATTGCGTCCATTACCCTCCCCGGGGGCCACGGTGAATTAAAAAAGAATACGCTTAAATTGACGTTAATTTCGCGCGCGTTTCCCGAAGCGGGGGGAGAGGAGGAGGAGAAAACTCGCCTACCTGCACGTACCGGGGCAAACAACAGAGGTCTTGCTCAGCGAAAAAAAGGGGGGGGGGGAAAATCCGCAAGTTTGATTTGTGTCGGGCCATTACTCCCGGGGCCGCGGTGCGATTAACTCGACAGCCGGAGAAAGGGGGGGGGGGGGGGGTTTTGTG